>VOQJ01000868.1:1474-19847 GCA_015052665.1 Apistogramma diplotaenia | reverse complement strand
TTTATGTACTGTGTTTATGTATTTCCATATTCAGTAAGTCATCAGCCGTTTTCCTAGCAAAATATAGATGATTGGTGGCTTTAAACCTTTGCACAGTATTGTAATGACTTTTTCTTTGATCCGAATGGGCACTGCATACACTTCTCTTTACTAACGCTCCACAGGAAAGGAACGACAAACTACCTGGTCCAGGAAGCGAGATGGATAAAACAACAAAGCAAGGACGCCGAATAAGAAAGGATGCTCATGAAGTTCTTACAGCCGAGAGCTCCTCCACACTGCGTGACTCTCACAGCAGCGACAGCAGCAAGGGAGGACTGGCAGCTACAGTGGAAAGAGGACAGAGTGAAGGTACAGAGGAGAAGCAGTGGAGAATGGTAAATAAGCTCATGGGTCACCAGCCTTCTCTCGCGCTCGTCAACCTGGCTTCTGAGGATGGGGTTCTCCAGAGGTCTTGTGAAAATGAAGCAGCCGAGGGACGAGACGCTTCCCCGGACAGAAACGACACGGACAGCATAAGTGCCTATGAGGATGCATCTGCTGAGACTCCAGAGCAGAACAGGATCTTTCCAGGTGACGGAGACACTTTGGAGCTGCCTCACGACTCGGAGAGTACAGAGGAAAACCCGACTAACAACGGCCAGCCTCTCCACAGTGAGGCACAAGACCCCAGAAACAATGAAAGCTGTGTTTTGTCTTAAATCGATGTTGTGTCTACTGCAAAGTCCGATTTAATTGTTTGTGATAAAAGCCAACAGCAGTTTGAAATTTCTGTTAGAAAAATCAGTTGTGATTTAGATGTTTGCTCGTCAATAGTTTCTGACATTTTATGTCAAATTAATTAATAGAGTAAAGGTGGAAATAATTGGCTGCCTAATCTGTGCTGAAGATATTGGTTAGTTCCAGTCCTAGTTGAAATGCACCGTAGTAGAAGGTACATTTTTAAAAATAATGATGAGTGATCTCAGGTTTGCGATGGTTTACTAGCTGAAATTCAACTACTTTATATTATGGCCTAATCATTTTACTCAAGTCTGTCTTAATTGTTGTTTTTAAGCACATGGCTGAACATGGTGCTTTGTTTACTTGTTTTTGATCATGTTTTAAGAAGGATGTTTTGTACGCAAGCGGCAGGCAGGACAAAGGTCGGGATTTTTCTGCCCTTTTAAGAATTTGGACAGCAGCTGTTTTAGCGTCAGTCTTAAGAACACGTTTCAAACGCAGAGGTTTCTTATATCTGATCCTAAGCTATTTGATCTGCCTGTTCTGCAGGTTTGTCATGTTCACTGGGAATCGGTCTGGTGATTTCAAGTAGGGATCTTTTTTTTTCCTCCTTTAAGTAAGGGAAAATCTTTTTTATCTTTTATATGGGCCATTTTTTGTGTTAAAAAAAACATTACAGGAAATTTATTTGGCTGTATTTGCACTTTTTTTTACAGTTATTGTATCGTTGCATTTATTTGGCATGAAAACCTACATTCCCTTTTTAACCAAATGCGTCAGCCAGAAATGATGAGCTGATCTGCTGCAGGCTGGATTTGTGTCTGCCTGCGAGGACATTTGCACATTTGCAGCACAACCTGCTGAACTTTGCCTCCTCAGATGTCTTTGATTGCTGTAAAACACTTTGTATGTAAAACTTTTAAATGCCTTTTTACTTTTTTTTTTTAAATTGTGCTAGATGCAATAGTAGACCCCTCACCTCATTTGTAATGAATAACTTGCATGAGCATCTATGATTGTATACTGATTTCCAAAATGCACATAAGTCTGTGTCATTTATGGGTATGTTTGCACGCAGTACTATCAAACACATGTAACAGATGATACTTTGATGTGTCATTTGCTGTGACAAATACTTTTTAAAGGGATTTTCAGTGTAAGTTTCCTTTGCGGATCATGCATCTTTCTTTTATTGCCAAGTTTCCAAAGTAGATTTTTAATAGAGTCAAGAAATAATTGCAGTTTTGAACGCATCAGGCTTGACTCAAATAAATAAAAAACATATACGGTTAGTTAAATCTTTTATGGAAGACTGAAGCAGAATAATACATCTATGTAGATTATGTTGAAGTTGCTGCATTTAGGTCTGGATCATTTTCTTGGTTTGGTGAAGGCTTTTAATTTTGTACACTGACTTATTTGTTTTGCTAATTTTTCATATCCTGTTGTGTTGACTGCCAAAATGCACAACACCAGACAGAGCTGATAGCACGTTTTTTTTCCAGTTCAATTCAGATTTATTTAAACTGCGCCAAATCAGAACAGCAGTCGCCTCAATGCACTGTTTTCCCTCCATCAAAGTGTGTAAAGGAGGTTACTGTTATATTAGTGCTGTGTGGTGACGCTGTGGTCAGTTCTCGCACAATCTGGTCATATCAGATGAATTACAACACCAACATCCAAATTGCTGGACAGTTCATTTTTACGTTTTGCTGATTTTTTTAAAAACAAGGTCTTTTAAACGTTGATGAGTGGCAGCGAGTGGTGGGATCAGCCTTTGGCCGAACCAAATCGTTTGTGTCTTTCATTTCACACAGCAGGACAGAAACCATGTCCTTACTCTAATGTGTGTGCTCTGTATGATGCCTTTTTTTTTCTAAATATCTTCTACTCTGTTCTTGTCTTTGAATTAGATGTTCAGATGCAAACATTAATACCATACATTTATATCATAATAAAATGAGTGACTAATCCTGGTGTCTTTTCTATTTACTTACATTTAAAATATGGAGAAAGTGACAAAAACAGATGTCATAATAAGTAGTTTGACATTCAAAACAAATGATATATAAAAGGAATATATTGATGCCTGCACAGTTTTTCATTCTATTACGATCACATAAAGACTGATGGAGATGGGGTTAGTTGTAATGGTGTGTGTTAGTAATGTAACTATATCAGTGAAATCAAAGGCCACCTTCACCTTTGCAGACTCACTTCCCGTAAAACTGTTTCTAAATTAAAGCTGTGAGCAGGAACGAGCAGAAAATAAAATATCGCAGCACTTTGTGCTCTTCAGCCAAGTACACAAACATTTAAACTGCCTTCCTTTATTTTTTCCTCACATTTTGAGCACAATATGAACATAATTTGCACAAAAGATGGAAAAATAGAAAATAAGATCATCCTTACTTTAGTTTGATGTTATAAGTAAGCAAAAAGTTACATTTGTGTTACTGTGCTGGTTCAACAAAGTGAATCTACTTTACCTACTTATGTTCCATCTATGTTCAATAGTTTTCAATTAATTCTAAAAACTACTGGTTATTAATTGCATATCACATGCATTCAGGTGAAAATTTCAATTCAACAGTTTTACATATCAGAACACTAAAAAAATCTGGTTCAAATTATGTGATCAATCGGGAAAAAATGATGAGGTGATTACTAAACAATGAAATCCATCATTCTACAGCAACAATGTTTATTCACAAGTGGAAAACATTCAAGACAGTTGCCAGTGCAAACACTAGCTGTCAATCATGGCGGTGGAGGGGTGATGATTTGGGCTTGTTTTGCAGCCACGGGACCTGGGCACCTCGCAGTCCTTGTCGACCATGAATTCATGCAACAGAAAAATGATCCCAAGCACAGCAGCAAATCTACAACAGAACGGCTGAAAAAGAAAAGAATCGAGATGCAATGGCCCAAATTTTCGACCTCGACCAGCCTGAAATACTGTGGTGGGACCTGATGAGAGCTGTGCATAAACAAAACGCCCGCAAACCTCATTGAACTGAAACAAAGTTGCAGAGAAGAGTGGGCCGAATCCCCTCCATGATGGTGTGAGAAACTGATGAAGTCACACAGAAACCTACAAACTACTGAATCGTGAACTTAGTTTCCAACACTCTGTATTTGCATTTTGTCCTCGTTAAATAAATAAACGTACCATGTTGTGTTGATGTATTTAATTAATTTTAGAACTTGGTAAGGACCAGATGACTTTTATGTCCTAATATATAAAACTTTAGAACTGAAAGAGGGTGTACTTTCTTTTTCACGACTGTATGTGAGCTAATTGTTGCCTCCTATGGGGTTCGAGTGCACCAACACATGCAGAGGAGAACGTTATGATTTACTGTTTAATGCTAACTCCATGAAGGCAGCAGGTTACAAAAATAAAGTTTTGAAAAAAACCCCAGAAAGATTTGAATCAAATGCATTAAACTAAGTAACTATGTGGGCAGACATATTATTGGAAAGATACAGAAAGATTTGAAACCTAGCAAGATCACATAAAGAGAGTCTAAATGCTGCCTTCGTAACTGCTCATTTCAAATACTGAAAAAAAGTCAGAACATCTTTTTTGCTTTCTTCATGTTCAGCTGTTTCCACTGCGGCAAGCGCATGAACTCTTCTCTGGTGACCCCGAATACGATGGGGAAGTCCGAGTCGGAGAGGTATTTCTGCAAATGAGGTGACAAAGTTCGGTGAGCGATGGCACACGTGTTGTTTTGTGGAGCTGCAGGATTCTTCATCACGTTACTCACAAATTCAAATCATCACTGTAACAAAATGGTAACTGAATAACATGCAGTTAATGAATCTGGAACTATCTGGTCTGGAATGTAACATTTTAACAGTTAAATATAATAACGTTCCCGGAGTAAAGATGACAACCTTTTGGCTTAATCCGAACTTGCATGTTCTCCCTGTACCTGTGGGAATTCTTCCCGCACTCCAAAGACAAACAAGTTATGTGCTTAGTCTAAATTACCTGGAGATACCCCCCACCCCCCCGATCTTTAATAGGACAAGGACAGAAAAATGGCTGGAAGGATAACTCCTAGTCTTCGAACATCCGCTCTGCACCCACCTCTTTCTGTGTGGGCTCAACACCTTCTGGCAGCTCGTTGGCTTGCTTGTTAACCAAAGCATCATATGGAAAAGTCGGAAGGCTTTGCACACTCTCCGTATTGTTCTGCTCCTAGAAAATCACAGTAAAGGAACAAACACATCTTAGTCTATGCAATAACTTACTAACTACCTAAAGTTCAGATACACAAACCTCTTTGTATAGTTGTTGGTAATATACTTTAGATTTTCTGCCTGGTTCTTGGTTTGCTTATTGTTGGGCTTCTCAGCTCTTTGATTTTCATTGTTTCTGTAAGCAGTTGTGTTTCTTTGTGGGTTCGTGTCAGTTTTGTGCCTGGTTTCAGTTGTGTTTCTAGTTGATTTATTTTTGAACCCTCCCAGGGTTTGAATTCCTTTTAAGTTTACTTATACGTTTCCACTTTGTCTTGATACTTGCTTCCACGCTCTCTGATCACCTCCTGTGTCCATTTAAAGCTTCAGTTTGCTTGTGTTCTGTGTTGTACACTTCGCTGTGTGCAGTGTGCTGCTTTTTAGATTCCTCAGCCTTGCTCTTTATCTTTGTTTGGATTCGTGGATTTTGGCGTATCAGCGATAAAAGCTCATGTATGAACTCTAAATCTTTTAAATGTAATAATTTACTGCTAAAATAGAGTTTTTATTGTAAGTTTAACCTAAAAAGACTGCATACTTTTACAACAACGTTAACGGGCGATGCCACATCTCCGAATTCCTTCTTCAGCTCCTCGTAGCTCTTTCCTCCCTGAAAGACACAAATGTTTGTTAGATTATTTTAATTATGAAAGGGAGCACCCATTTCAGCTTGAAAGCATAGCACTCACACTCCATTTGGTGGGATCCCAGGCTGTAAACCACCCAGTGAACGTGGGTGGCTCATAGCCTTGCTTGATCAAGACAATGGGGGTGTCTGGATCTCTGTGTCCCGGGTGGGTCCGCAGATACTCTTGGCATGTTGTCAGTGACTCTCTGCGCTCTTCCTCATTGGCCTCTTTACCGATCCAAATAAACAGCTGAAAGCAACAGGAGCAAGAAGCAGAATGTGATTAATGTGATTAATGTTTTGTGTATATTAATAATCTCACAAATGGCGTACCTGGTCCCATGTGTCCAGTAGCATGACATCATCCTCGCAGAGGTCCTCCTGTATGAACTGAGTCACCTCAGTCACAATGAAACGCCCCGTCTTATTGGAGCATTCAAACAGGCGCGGCTGATGGTCGAGAACTACCTGCTGCAATCTGTGGACAAAGCATAACGTGGGCTCCTTATGACTGTCATATTGTGCTTGAAGGTGCTGGTTCAGCTATTTCTATCATCCTCACCTCTTGTCATTTGCGTAGGGAGCTTTCCCTCCAAGCAGATTCCAGAATTCAATGGGCTCTTGACCCTCTGCCACAATCTCCTCAGAGCCCCCTGGTGAGTTCCGGCTAATGGCTGCGCTGACCTCCTTTGCCATGGCTCTCTCATCTCCACTTGATCCCTGGTTTACAAAAAGTTGCCCCGAAAGAACATCAGTAGGAACATATTGTGCTGGAAATGTTAATATTATTTCATTTAATCTGGTCTGAGAACAATAATGAACTCTTGTGACAAGTTTGTGATTCTTGGGAGGCAAGTCGTGCCTGCTGAGTCAGCAGCTGGTGGAGATTAACTGTTCGACTCAGCAAAGCCACAGCAGGGCGGATGCTCACAATGAGAGACAGGCTGGAAAGCAAATAAGTCCCCGTACTTATTTGCTACTACATGCTCAAAAATATGTGGACTAACCAATTATATTCATTTATAGTTATTGACTATCCATTGTTTTTCTCTAACAGCTTCCATTCTTCTAATGAGGCCTTCCTTCCCGTGGGCCTAGATTCTCTTCAGCCACAAGAGCATTAGTGATGATGAGCCCTGATGATAGATGTTAAAGTCTGACTTACAGCTCCACCCAAAGAGCCGACAGAGTAAAGGCCAGGGGCCTGTACAGGCCTGTAGGGTTTCTCACCATCAAACTGTGAGACAGTTTCTTTACTGATCTTACAACACAGTTAAATTTATATGTTCATAAAAACTAAAAATTGCTATCTATAGTTACATCGTCCCGTTTGGGGCTGCGCCAGGACGGGCATCCAAGTAAAACTGCCAAATCAAACTTGTGGACAAAACACTTCATTAAGTTCTCTGCCTCTAATTAAGGTTTTAGTTGTTTTACCTTTCCACACCACAGATACATTCCTGATTGGCTCTTGAGCAAAAACACATCACCGGAGTTCAGAGAGGAGGCCAGGGCCGGAACCTCAAAGGTTTTTGTGTTAAATGGGTCAGAGCCATGAACCTGGAACAATCTCACTGGAGGCTCGGGCTCAGAAGATCCTTTTCTAGATGTGCCCCCCTAGAGGAAATGAAAGAAATGCTCTGTATTGGGTAGCACTTTATGGCCCATGACTTAAGGTGTAATTACTATAGAATTAAATGGACTATCAAGGTTTTTTTTTTCTTGTATTACAATGTAATTATGTTTAACTACAAATACTTTTATATACACTAGAATGAGGGACTAATAATTCAAATATCTACCAGACAGAAGAAATAGTTATATTCTAAGTAATATTTTGTAAGTAATGTTAAGTAGTCTGTGCTACTGAGTAATTTAGCAGGAAAACAACCCAAAATGTACTCATCTTACTCTCTGGGTCATATTATGTAGAGCTTTCATTGTTGAAAGGACAAAAAGAAAGCTAAGAAATAGCTAAACTGTACAAATAAAATATTCAGTGTTAATTCTGGTGTGTCCAATTTTGGGTTTGCATATAAATAAAATAAGTTATTGTACTAGAATCCTAAAGAGAATCTTCATTCACATCCTTTTTCTGTTGTAGTGGTTTTCCTTTCGTACTTTTAAAAGTTCTGGTTGATGGTTAAACAGTGTTTGTAAATGAAAAATCAAATTCGACTTGCAAAAATGTAAAAGGACAAGGTTAGGCCACCAGTGCTTTAAATTACTTACAGTATAATTTGTGTCTCTTTTCTTGTAAAACACCAGGAAGTTACACAGCACTTAAAGTTAGTTACATATTACTTAAAATTACAAACATTATCATATGCATTGCCTCTATTTTTTCTTTTTTCCTGTAAAACGTTTCCTTATTTCCCCCTTATTACATTGTAATTTTATTGTGACACTGAAATTCCATTTGATCCTCTGGGAATAACAACCTTAGTCACTAGTCGTATTAAGAAGCGCTGCCCTGTCCTGTTATAAAAACACAAGTGGGCTGTATGTTTGAAATAAAATGAGTGCAAATTCAGAGAACAGTCTTACTTCAAAGATAACCATTTTTCCTTTGAATATTGCCATGAAGTGTCTCGGCTCCTTTCCCATAGTTACTCTCACTTGGACGGGCTCATCATTGTACTTTTGATCTAAGTTCACAGCCTGGAAAGCCGAGGCAGCCAGCTCATCCTGTGTCGCATGACGCCCCTGAAATCATAAGTGACACACTAGTGTAAGCTCATACAGTGAAATGATAATCAGGAAATAAAGTGGCTTCAGTGTGTGATCCTGACTTTCTATAACCTTGTCCTCACCTGCCATATGTAGAGCAGGTAGCACTTCCTGTTGTTAACCAAGTAAGTGTAGAGGATCAGGTAGCAGTCTCCTCCGTAGAAGTATCCATACCACTGGGGGTCCACAGGGACTGGCTCCAGATTTTCAATTCTCCACACCTGGGCACATCAAAATGAAATTAACATGGAATATCTGCACTTTACCTTTGAAATCACCAACATGAAAGCTGAACATAAAGAGCAGAGAGCTTCAAACAGACAGAGAGCAGCATCAGCAGTATTTTATTTTCCTCTTATTTTACGTTTTTAAAATCTGTAAGTATGCTAGTGACCCCATGAGGCTGTAATGCTCATTACACAATTTAAAAAAAGTAAGGAAATAGAAAGCAGCCTTTGCTGTTCTTTACCTGTGGTTTAAATAAAAGATAATAGCTTAAGACAGCTGTTAGACAGAATAGAGACTTTTTAGACTACATATGTGAGCTTGAAATCTTCAAACAACTATATTTAAATTGTTTTGGGGGGGGGGGGTAATATATCTGTTAAAACAACATTTAGAAAACATTCTAGGATCGTTATTTCAAGGAGCTCTTCGTGACAGGTTTTGTGCAGTTTCTATGACTGTGGTAGGTTTCAGATGATGCGTATATGTATGTATATAGGCTATATAGTTTATGTAAGGTGTTGTCAGCATAATTGTCATATATCTGACTTTTTATGGTGTGGGAGGAGTCTTTCTTTCTCGCCTTCATTGGATTTATCACAAGTTTAGCATAAAATGGATTTTTTTGTATATTAACTACATCAAAGACCCTTCTTGGATTTTCTTGTGTAACATCAATTTTGGCTCATGTGTCAATAAGTTATGCTTCATAGACTCAGTGGGAAAAAAAAACCTATAGGAGGGCCTGAAGAATAGTTGTAGGGTCATACATGTACATGTTCGACAGCAGAAAAAGCACAGGTGGAAATGAAATGAATCAAGGCTGAGTGGGACACCTGAATAGAACAGAGTAACTGTTATTAATGGTATTAGTTCCACCAAAGCATCTTGATTGATACATATTACCAGGAAAAATCGAGTTGACCAAAGAGTTGACAACTTGGGGCATCCTGGGTTGAAAACCTGAACGCCTCCCATGATTCAGAGACTTGTAGAACCACCTTTAGCAGGAATTAATCTTTATCTGTACCATTTTATCAGTCTCACATTGTTGTGAAGGAATTTTGGCCCACTATTCTTGACAGCATCCAGTTCGGTAAGCTTTGTAGACATTTGTGCAGCTTCAGTTGAGGTCACATCACAGTATTTCATTTGGGTTGAGATCTGTCCTTTGACTGGGCCATTGCAACACTGATGATGTCTTTTTCAGCCACTTGGTTGGAGATTTGTTGCTGTGCCTGGGATAATAGTCCTGCTGCTTTGGGCCAAGCGTTGACGGCTGGTATGAGCTCTTTGTGCTGATATGCTGTGTTTGGTTTTGGTGCTGTGCATTATGGACGAGCACCTCCACTTTAGTCTCAGTTGTCCAAAGGACATTGTTTCAGAAGTCTTGTTGTTTGTTCAGATGCAACTTTGCAAACCTAAAATGTGCTACCATGTTCTTTTTGGAGACTCTTCCAAACAAGCCATACTTGTTCAGTCTTTTAGTGCTGTCATAAACATGTAACATGACCACTGAGGCCTGTAGAGTGTGAGGTGTACCTCTTGGGTTTTCGTATTCCACAGTCAGAGGACAGCAGGGTAGACATCCGGAGAACTAGGGACAGTTAGAACTAGGCAAGTCTCATCACCAACGGCTTGATTCATTTCTATGTTACCTGCTGGTATCAGAAACTCTAATCCTTTAAAGCTGGTCCAGACTTCCCATTGAGGAGCATCCATCCATCCATCCATCCATCCATCCATCCATCCATCCATCCATCCATCCATCCATCCATCCATCCATCCATCCATCCATCCATCCATCCATCCATCCATCCATCCATCCATCGATCGATCGATCGATCGATCGATCGATCGATCGATCGAGTTAAATTCAGAGTGCATTTGTTTAAATACCTCGACTTGTCCTGTGCCGTTGTCCACCATCCTCTCTTGTGCAGCAACCTCCGGCATCGCATGCAGCAGTGAAGCATCAAATTTTTCATGTGTGACATGAGCTAAAGAAAAAAATGGCCATAAAACTTAATCGTACTGTAAATATGTTATTACAGGAAGAAACATGTGTGTACGTTTTGTTGTTGTGTGCTTGTTTTTTCTGAATTCTTTGATACACGTACCAACCCTTCCTCTTGTGTTCGTTTTTCCCAGACCTTGAGTCTGCTCCTTCACAGTCCACCTCTGGAACAGCTGCTTGAAGAGAGCTGATTCTGCTCCATCATTCACCGTCTCCACATTTGTAGTGATTGGGTAGTTTTTCACTTTAATGAACTCCTACAACACCAAATCAGTCGCAACAGGAAATACATAAACAGTTGATCAATTAAGCACAGGTCCTTAATAGTGGCACTCACCAAAGCTCTGGTCATAGCAGCCTGTCTTTCAGCTTTGTTTGCTTTCTTCCCCTTCCACACAAAGATCTTCAGCCCTCCCTGGTCCAGGATGTAGCAGTCCTAAAATAATAAGATCATACATGATGACTATACGAAACTGAGTAATTAGACTTTAGTAAATATGGAGGTTGAACTTTAGCTCATTATGGGGCTTGAGTAAAACACCAACTCACATCATGGTTAAGGAGATCCTGAACTAGTGGTCTCGTAGCAACTTCTGTGACATTCATCTGACCGTCTGCATCTGACACGCTGAAATGAAAGACATTAACAGAAAAATAATAATCCAGCAAAATTGAATCTTAATATGGAAAAGTTCTCACAAACTACATTTAAGATATTTGAGCTTCTCACTGGTAAAGTGTGAGTATTCCCTTCTGCTCCTGGTCAACAATTTCATCAGGCGGTCCATCCTTCAGCTCCACGGTTCTTTGTCCAAGTACCTCAGTCATGATCTCCACGGTCTGAGGAACGCTGCTCTCAGCATCACCCTCGACCACTCTGACCTCTGCCCGACCCCCTCTCTCCCTGTCTCGGATGTCTTTGGCCAACAGCATGCCCTGAAAAGCAAGTTTACATGCAAGATACTCAACACTCTAATATGCAGTAAAAGCTTATTAGCTTCAAAGCGCTATGTAAATGCTGTCTCAGTGTCACTATTTTCACAGAGTCCAAGAGTCGGGAAGAAACGTCTGACAATCAAAGGAGAAGATCATCATTTTTCCTAAATACTATACTATATTTCACTGTAATTTTAAGCTACTTATACTTAATTTCAATGATACATACCTCTACTGTACAAATCAGAAGTGCTGTTTCATAATCAATAAATTAATTTTCATAATAATATCTCAAACATAATTTGGTGTAACCCCTCAGATAAACAGCATTTTGTGTTTGTTGTGGTCTTAATTTTCTAAGCTTTAACAAACCAAATTATCCAACAATCTATTTAACAGAGTTTCTTGAGCACTGCAGAAACAGACATCTTGCCAGAAACAAACTAGTGCTGCTTTTTCCTCTCAGACTGTCTGTGTGGGTTTCTTGGATAAAAAAAATTCTCCCTTTATTCCTTTCTGTACTATTTACTCTTTCCAGGAAAGGAGTGCAATAAAAAGAGCCACACCAGAGTTTGGCAGTCACTAATTTGCATCTGTTTCTGGACAGGTTTTTCACAGCTTGAGGCTCGTTTGAAACATTGCCAGGCTTCCTAATTCTCTCATTTTTGTGGGTATGAAGTTACACTCCTACCTAACAGGCTGACCGGGCTTATGAATGATCTCAACATTAGGTCTGTTACGGTGTGGAGTATAATAAGAAACGATCAAAAATAAGATTTATTATATTATGTTAATACTGTGATCACGATCCACTGGTGTTTAATGTATTACTCTGACGATTTGTTTATAGAGTGAATTCACTGACTTAAGTGTAGTCACCTGCCTGCCTGTTTGTGCGTGATGGCCTTAAAATGACTCATATTCAAATCCACATTATGTACCTTTACTAGTATTATTTTCAATGTCGGCCTTTTTCTTAGTCTGTTTTTCCTGAGTGGCATCAGCACCTTCATTTTACTTGAGGCTGTGAATATTCCTGCAGAAACATGTTCTACAGCACTAAAGTGATGTCATTTCCTTTTCTGCAGGGATTTGTTGGTCGGCCTGCCTTTTATCATAACACATGCAAATTGGCTGAACGTGTGAGCTTACTATAAACTACACATGACTGAATCATCTGCAGAATATATGTAAATATTCTCTACACTAAAGCAGTTTACGATCAAAAAGTTCTGCTCATTCTTGCAATGATATGATCTGTCCTGTAGAGGGTCCAACTCTCTGCAGGAAGAAGGAAACGATCTTTACCTGTGCATGCCTACAGCCCTTTATGGCAGGTTTAGTAGTGATATTTAGCTAGTGAAAGGAGTAAAAGCATTATATATTGCATACATCCAGGAAAGAACAGAGCTGTGGAGGTAAGAGTTTATAGAGGACACTCATCACATGCCATTATTGCACAGCCTTTTCAAATTTCTACTTAAACATATATTCCAAAATGGATCCTCCACCCAGCACCATCACAGTTTAAAAAATGATCTTACTTTGAGCCTTTCCTGTCTGTTACTCTTTGGTCCGTTCCACTGAACGATGTTCTTTCCCAAGTCCATCAAAAACACATCTGAAAGGTTAAAGCTCTTCCAGCTCATCTCCACCTGAAAGAAATTGAACCATGAAGCACTTTTTCCATATGACATCATGTGTCCTATAATGTTATAGAAGTGTGGCTCACCTCCTTGGCAATCACCCTTTTGTTTCCTTTCACATGAAGCAGTCTCTTGACATCATAAGTGTTGGTTTCAGTGTGCCTCATGCCTGACGCAACTCCACCTTTCTTGTAGCTAAAAAATAAGGATGATTGTGTGTGTGGTTTCTTTTGCTTTTTATTAATGCCCACTTCACCGGCACTAGTATTCACTCACATTATTCCTTGTTTGAAGTAGCCCCTGAAAACATCAGATTCATAGTCCTGAACCTCTCTGTGCTGAATAGGAGTAGAGCCCAAAAACTCGTCGAGTTGTACGGTGTAAACAGCAGCTGCACCCTGCTCATCCTGAGAGGACTCTGAGCCGATCCAGTAGTGGATATTGTAAGAGAGAGAGTTGCCCACCTTCTGGGTCTGGACAAGTGCAAAACTGTGTCAGAACTGTAGCGCTGAATCAGAGATATTTATGTGGAATCCAGTGAAGATCGAAGGCAAAATCATTTAGTTACCATTGACGACACAAAGGAAAGCACAAACCCAATCTAAAACTTCAATAAAGCATCCGTGACGTTCCCAGACTTACAGACAGAAGCACGTAGCAGTCACCCTCAAAAAAGCTCCCATAGGATTTCTCCGGAACTTGAACCAGCTCCAATTTCTGTTTCACAACAGCAAAAAGGTGATTGTTTTACTTTCATGCTCATAGAAGACATCTATTTGTCAGATTTAACAACCGATTCAGTCATCTCTGCTCATTATTGAAGGAATTATAGTTACCTCAATTCTCCAGATTATAATCCCAGGGCTGCGGGTTACTGCTCGAAATGTGTAGTCCATGTTGCTCGGACGCACCCAGTTTCAGTGGCACTTTGGTAGCTTGGCTTTCCTTTTCTGGAAGAAGAAACTGGATTGAGAAAAAATTCTTTCTTTGCAAACCACTTTACAAAACACTAACCCCGACCCCAGTTCATAATCAACTGAAACACTACAGATCAAATCTCATAATACATGAATTACCAAACACCACCTGCACAGTATCCTTGCATGTACAGGTTCCTCTAAGCTTATATGATCTCCCAGCAGCCGATTTCCGGACTGATAACAAGAGGCCCTCAATTCTCATCCTTATAGTACCCCACAAAGATTTGCATGAGTTTGCATACTTCAGGAGCTTGCAGAGCATTCTACCCAATCATTGAGGAAGAGGCAAAATCCTGTAGGCAAATGTGCTGAAAAAAAAGAAAAAAAAAGGATTGGCTCATATTCAAATAGACACACTGTAACACTGACCATCACATCCATTAGTTTCCCATCCCACTCGGCCCAAGAGGACCATATTCACACCATATATGGATACCTGTGAGTACATTTACTGCCTGTCAGTAAGACACATAATAATGATGCTTTATAATAAATACTTTAAATGTAAAGTGCACAGAAAAATGTTGTAATACTAAAAACTGTACCCTAATATTAAATAATGATATGTAATTGTGAATTACTACTAATTACTATTATTACAACTAATAATATTTAGTAGTAATAATAATATTATATATAATAGTGTAAAGTTTCTATCTTATGCTTATATACTTACTAAGCTAGAGTAATATTACAAAAGTTAATACAAATAATTCTCCTGACATGTTTAAACTTTTAAAATCAGTTTTAATATCATTTTACTCACAATAATGTGCATATTAACGTATTAAGACTGAAATGACAGCAGCTCTGGGTGGTACTGCAGACTGTGTAAGACAGAGCTGCTGCAGGTGCTCATAACCTCAACATCAATTATCACTTATTTATATAATCACTAGTAATGCAAAGACAGAACTGGCTCTATTATATACCATAAATACTCACTGGATTTAATAAGCATGATGATTATGGTAACCTTTACACAGAGTTTTGTGTTTTGTTTCAGGAGGCGATAACTACCGTGCAGTACTGTGAACCCACCCTCCTGAGAAGGCCTGGACCTGCTCTGAAGTGCCCATATAAGGGTTCTTTTTGCTTTTACGGACCTGTCTATTAAGAGTCTGACAGTCTCCCACCAATGCACTTCTCTTTTAAATATTTAAGAGACTGCGTGCCGGCATCCAAGCTCCAGCCTTCACTTTAGCATCGCTCCTGTTCTTCACGGTAGAAGACTGTGATGAGATAACAGATGAGAGTCAAATTCACGTTAAATCACAGGACAGTGATAGAAAGTAGTTAACAAACTGAATGTTTCTTGCTTGAATACTAATAATGAGCATTCATGAGCCTGCCCCCCTTTTATCATTTAACACAGAGCGTCACAGGGAAAGCACATTGTTTCTTACATGCTGACTCGACCCTGTCATTTAATCCTTTTTATAGGTGTATCTTTACTGACTTAGATGTCTTGTTTTATTTCGTTCATCATGAAAGGCCCTTACACAAGCAAACCTCAATAACTGTGCAGAACAAAGTCAAAAATAAGCCTTGAGCATTGTAGACACAACAGACCTTCAGTTGTAGTAATGCTGAACAGCAGCTGAAGCTTTAGTGTTGTGACCCACCTCATATACATAAGCAGGTGAGATGGCAAATGTGGCAGATTTACAAATGAGTCCTGCCTGTAGGAAAATGAAGTTGGTTAATTAGCACCTCACCAACATATTTTACGTGTTCAGATACAGGAATGGAAAAATCCTTGGTTCCAAAGCTGCCACAGAGGAAGTGCAGGTGTGCACACAGCGTGCTCAGGTCTCAGTTAAACCACAAACATGTTATGGGGCTTTTTTCAGTAAGCTTTATTACAAGTTAAGTTTGATGTGCAGAATTTAAATGAAAATCCTATAGAAAGTGATTGATTGTATCTTTGACTGTATATTTAATCACTGGGGTTACAGATGGGGGACAAATTAAAGGAAATGATTTGGGTCCACTTTCCCCCTCGGAGGGAAGGGTCAGTTCAAATCGGGAGAAAACCGCGCTGGGGTTTCCTTTGTCCCGTGGTGAAACATTTCTGAGCTGATGGGATCGATGATAGGCCGTCACCATTATCAGTGGAGACAGTATCAGCGGACAGGGTGCCACACACTGCATGCTGCAGTGGGTCTGTAAATATGAACATGCAAATCAATTCCATTTTGGTCTATAAAATATGAAAATACTAGTGTTTTGATTAGCAAAATCTACTCACTATTTCATACGCACTGGTTGTACTGGATGTACTGGTTTCATTAATTGCTAGGTTACATGCAAGCATGTCATTACATCATTGCCTCGTCGGTCTAAGGTGTAACATTAACTCTGGGAGGAGTTTTTTAACATTAATAATTATGGGTGCTCACAGGTTGAGCACAGGGCTGCGGTTTGACTCTGTCTCCTTTTCACAGCATTATGAAATACAGTCAATATAAAGAAATATATTAAAAAATAAGAATAAAACAACATATGTACAGTTAGTATTAGAGCACTGTAAATCTTTTAGAAAACAATCTCTGATGCATTTAGCTTCGTCTGCCTGCAGCAGGTAGACGTGTAATTACAGAGCCGAGCAGACGCAGCTGTGACATTATTTCCTTCCCTTTCCCTCTAATTCACCGCTCTAACTATTGTTTGGACATCCTAGCGCTGGAAGAGCTATTACACCTGGAAAACAGTGCAGACACGTTTTTAAAATGACTAAATTCAATTCACATGCTAACTCAACAATCTGACCTAACAGAAGGAAGCAGATATGCTGACTGATCAGACCACTTTAAACAACAGAGAAAAAAAAGTGGACCTTTTCTTTGAACTCTGTATTTAATCAGGCTCCACCCTCGCCCACGGCTTTCAGATAAACCAGGAAGGAGGGCTGGAGCTGCAGGCGCGGTGACTCAGACGCAGGAAACACAGTGTCTGGTGTCAAAATATGCCAATGAAGTGAAGCTGGATCTTTCACTTGTGTTGCTGAGGATGTCAAAGTGCCAAATCGTATCATCTGTCCTCTCAAGGCACTTGATATAACCATGGTAGCATCTCACAGCGATGTGCATGTGCCGCTGTGGGCTTCCTCCCACAGTCCAAAGACAAGCACCTGAGGTTAACTGACGAGTCTAAGTTGGCCTCAGTATCAGATATATAAAGTATACAGAATAAAGCACCATATCACAACCAGCAAATATTTTTAAAGACATACAAAAAGAGTCTTCTTCTTCTTTTAGATTTTAGGGGTCACCACAGAGGACCATTTGCCTCCATGTCTCTCTGTCTCACCAGCCCTTTGCAGCTGCTCCTTCACTACATCTGTGAATCATCTCTGTGGTCTTCCTCTTTTCCTCCTGCCTGGCAGCTCCATCTTCTGCATCCGTTTTCCAGTACATCCACTATTTGTCTTCTGCACATGTCCAAACTGGACAACTTTGTCTCCTAATTGCTCAGCCTGAAATGTCACTTTGATATACTCATTTCTAATCCATGGTCACTCCCACTGAAAATCTTAAAAAAAAAAGAGTCTGACTATGAAAGTAGTGCCTCCCCATCTCATGACTTCAGCCCACATTTTGCTTCTTACATGCCATACCTTGTGTTCCTGTTAAAGTTCCACATTTCTGAACCTAAACATGTATTTAAACATTTGAATATATTAAGTTTTGCTTTTTAGTTTATTTGTCAGGTGAGAATATAAAAGGTAGAAGTAAGAAAGATAGACTGTGCGCCACCATGTCCACAGATGTTATTGGCTCCTCCCAGACAGCTTAGTAAAACATTCCAGCCCACCTCTGGGAATCTGCTGGCTCCTCGGCACACTCTCACCGAACTCCAGTCAGGACTTTACAGGAGCTGAAAGAGACAGAGCTGAAACAAAATGAGAGGACTTGTTGTCTTGGTAACTTTGGCCTGCTTTGCTACAGCCCAGCACCAAGCACTGATTGACTACTTGGAGCGGAGGCTGCTTGCTATTGAGGTAAGACTCTCTTCACCTCCCTGCCGAGCCTTGCGCTCCAGAGTCCCTCTGAAAGGAAACTTCTAGGGACAGGGCAGAGGCAATGGAATGCAGATGTGGCCAAATCCCTGAGAAAATGCTGGAAAATACAGCTCCTTTATGTGCATGGGAACTGTGGCCTTTTTGTCTGAGTTATGAGCAAGAAATAGAGCTCTAAAATTTCATTAGATATGAATGTAAGATGCAAAAAATTGGAGT
>VOQJ01000861.1:4538-20207 GCA_015052665.1 Apistogramma diplotaenia | reverse complement strand
TTGATATTCAGATATTGCACGTTACAGAAGTGATAGATATTGTCCGGTGTAGATAATGCTGCAGTTAGTGCGTGTGAGAGTTCAGGGTGGTTATTGCTGTGGGAAAGAAACTGTTCTTGAGTCTGTTTGTTCTGGCTTTGATGCACCTGTAGCTCCTGCCAGAGGGCAGCAGGTCAAACAGGTCAAAGCCAGGGTGTGAGCTGTCCTTGGTGATGTTCTTGGCTCTGCTGAGGCAGCGGGAGGTGTAGATGTCCATCGTCACTAGCTGAGTCGTGACAGCGACTCCTTCACCAGAATCAAAGCGTCATTTTAAAAAGCGGACAGTGAGGGACATGGAGGAGACGTTTCTGTGCTTGGTGGCAGATGAGAAGAGAGCAAGTGTATCAGGAGGTCGCTGAGCTAATAGCTGAGTTTGAGTCGCATACAAATCACATCAAGTGACTCCTGCCTCCGCAGCTGCATCGACTCCACCAACATCGAGGTGGTACGCGACATGTTCTTCCCACTTTAAGCCAAAACACCGTCTTTCATTAAAAGAATCATGCTTGCACCAATGGAAATAAATTAATTATTAACATGACTGGAATTTATAGACTTTTTTTATCACTGGGCTCCAGGACTGACATTGAATGCAATCAGAGAAATGTTAGCCTGCGATCGCTCCAGTCCAAAGTGTGTTTGAGTAGATTCTTCATCCCTGGTCTTCAAATGCTCTCCAAACTACTGTTACACTCCCATCCATTTTAAATGACAGAGAAGTATTCACACAAGCAGACCAGCCCAGTGGATTTATCACTTTCCTGTGATTTACTCGAGCTGCAGAATTCCTGCATATTGAAGCTGTCATGCAGCAGTACATCAGAGAGAAACAAGGATGGGGATCTTTGCAGACACAGACATGTGTGGATCCTTTCCTTCTATGCACAGAGACATCTTCCACGGGGGGAATTTTGCCTGAAATGACGTAAGTTTCATTAGTTAGCATTTATTTTAAAAAGAAAAAACAGTGTAATCAGCAACAGAATTGAACAGCATCAGGATCAATGTGCGTAGCATGTTTTCATGTTGGGACTAATCCCACTTTGAAGCTCCTCTGTGAGGGTGCTGGTAAATTATTAATCCAAGCATTTTTGCACATTCTGTCTCCATTTAACTAGCAGAGTATTTAATATTCTATTTTTGTGCTCTTAAAGCAGGCAGACAGAATTAACCAACAGCAAATATTTATGCATGTTTGCCGTCTCCTTGTCTGTACGAGTTAGATTTGCAGATTAGATTAGATTTGTTATTTACGGTGCAGCTGCTCGTGCTCTCAAATGTGTTCCCCTTAAATAGGCATAAAGTTTGGGCCGTGAGTATGAATGCGGCTGCTGTAAACAGCATCAGCTTCACTGAGGTGCATCCGAACAAATCACAGGTCCACTGTGTGAAAAGGGAAGCTTGAGCTCTGACGTAAGTTTTGAAATTAAATTTTAAACTGTATCATAATAGAAGAGCAGTAATTAAATTCCAGAAAATTAAATGTCTGCATAAATTATGCCTTTGTGACAAAAGGGTATGATCTAGATGTGAAAAGCTCATGTGTAATATGTTCTCTGGTAGTTATTAGATAACAACGTGAGACTCTGATAATCATCTATAATCTGCAGGCCTTATGCAATCAGTGCTGGATGGAGAAGAGACCAGCTTTTTCCTGCTGATTATTAATGATTGCTGTCTGCTGATGACACGTGTGGTGAGGTCATCTTTTATACAGCGCTTCAAAAAGAGTCAATTAGAGTCAAAACTTGCATTGACGTGTATGTAAATGTAAACGTTATCAGACTCGAGACCCTAAAATTTTTAATTAAAAAAGTGTGGAGAAGGCCGACTTTAAAGGGGCACAGCTCAGCGGCACCGGCAATGAGACCCGCTGAGGGGGAGAACGATGTTGGTGCTGCGGTTCTGAAACATCGCAGCTGGCTGTGATTTGTTTATAAGACTGGTGAAATGTTTTTTTCCTCAAGTGGCATTATCGAACTCAAAAAACAAAACCAAGACAGAAGATACTCATCATTCAACACATCATTTTATTTAGGGGATAACAATCCACTGAAACAGCGCAAAGACATCCATTTATTTACATATATTATGTAGCTTTATATCATCACAGTATATGTTTAAATAAGACATTGTAGAATGCACATAAAATAGTGTCAGTTAAAGTGAACACATTATTTAATACCCTGCACAAATCGCATTGTTAAACACTGAAACGAAACAGCATCATTTATAAATGCTGCATTTAAACGATTCATCAAAAGAAGTCACTATTTCTCCTACTGTGTGACATCACGCCGTCACACTCGTTATTACTACTGCTAATATCAAAGCATGCCTAGAAGTCCCACGAGATTCAGAGTCGGCGTTTTCACAGTGCAGAGATCATGTCGGGATGTTTAAATAGCAAAGCCAGCTCTCGTTACCATGACGAAGTGTTGAGATATTCACCAGGTTTTACTCACTGGAATCAAACAGACATCAATATCACCCACGTGCTGCTGTACAGATGTTTTTTAGCATTTGGTGTTAAGTAAGTGAGTGTGACATGCAAATGAATATGCAGAGCTTTTAACTTGTGAGTCAGCATGATGGAAAATGACCTGTGACCATGCTGTGACCCCACCCCCACCTCACACTAATAGGTATCTGAGGTTCATTTATTGTTGTTCCAGCTGTACTCGGGTAAATTATTACGTCATATCTGTATGAAATCTTTCGACACTTAAAATTGATGTCACTACTCTCATAAACAAGGGAGTTGGGGCTTTAAAAAAGTGCTTTTTGTATCGGTTTAAATATAAAGGTTTTTCCATAGTTTTTACCAACTAATCTGTGCTGTTCCATTAACAAAATGCTCCTGTGGCAGCAGTTTGGTTGGATGTGTGTCTGTTGGCTGGAGGTAGCTCTCAGTTCTTTTCTAAGTGTCAGAATAACCAGACAGCTTGGAGATCAGAATCCAGAAGCGAAACTTCACAACGACATATTTACATTCGCGTGTGCACGGAAATATTAAACATTCAGTCAGTTTCAGATTAGGACACCTGATGGTGAATGCGGTAATGTGAAATATTATATTATTAGTATTATGCAGTAATTTACAACAGGACAACATAAGCCCAGCAATCAATAAAGGATCCAGAAACAAACAAAAAAAAACGTTCCTCACAGGAGCCACCTTCAAATCCACTCTCTTTATTTTTCTTCTTATCTATAAACCCTGGACACCCCAACAAACCTACATTCCCAGTGTCAGCACTCACTGACTTTCAGTCTTTGGCACCTGCTTCAAGCCTTTCCTTCCTCACTCCTGTCTAAGCACCACCAGCTAACGCCTGACCGCTGTCGGCGACGTCACAGCTTCTCTTCTCTTTCTTCTCCTGAGCAGTGTTGCTCTGTTGTTGACTCAGGTCCTGGATCAGTTTGGATTTGAGAAAGCGCCTGTAGGAGTCTTTCTCCATCAGCGTGTAGATCATCTTCTGAGCCTCGTCAAAGCACGACGGGCAGGCGTTCTCCACGTTCTGCCTTGTTTGTTCTCTGGTCACCGCATCTAAGTTCACCTTAAAGGACGCAGAATGAAAGAATAGTAAAAAGTACTGATTTGGAAAAATGTGGACATGGAAAAAGTCTTTTTTTCTGACATAAATAGAAACACTGTTTAATGATTGAGATCATTGCTGATGCATGGCAGGAGAAGCACACAGGGTTGTTTTTGGCATGTGGTGACTCATATTTTACATTATGGGATGTCTAGATAAAAGCCTGGCAAATAATGACAAGCATCTTACTCACATTAATTACACTGATTTTTGTCATTTAATTTTGTTATGCTACAAGAGTCATTACCTCATTAGGAGCATCGGCACCAATATATTTCTGGTAGACCTGCTTGGCTCTCGGCGCCAGCTTGGAAGGTGCAGCCTTCTTGTAGTCCTCACAAGCCGTCCAGAAGTCCATGTTTTCCTCGCTGAATTCTGACTTTAAGAAGCTGGTGAAGACTGAGCGACCCACTAACACAAAGAGAAAAATGTGTATTTTACAGTCACATGGTCCAAATATCATTAATTAATTAACTTTAATTAATAGATAATTACTGTTAATTAACAATGTAATCATAATAATAATATTTACTAACTGTTATATTGTTGGTTCTGAGTAACCATCCAGCTCATATTCACAGATGACCTTTGTACTATTTGTATTAAAGCACATGTAAGTAGGCCAGTGATGTAGTGATTGTGTAATTGACTGTGAAGCTTGTGCCCTTTTTCTCAACCTGCTTAACCTCGTTGTTGCGTGTTTATTACTTCTGTCTCGAGCTGTTGGGTTAGTTTTAGTTATCCGGTCAGATTATTGCCACAACACAAACTAATGACCTCAAAAAGAACATTACTTGTGATAAGTAAAGACTGTTGATTGTTAACAGGAAATAACTATTTAATAAAGTTTAATTAAATGTTCATTTACCGTGAATGTTATTAAGAAAATATTGCCAGCATGAAAAAGGACTGAGTGTAATTAATGCTCTAATGTAATGGCGTGGCAGCCGTTCCACTCACCAGTGCAAACCTAAATGATCTAATTTGGGTGCCAGCCTGATGAATAATGCAGCAGAATTAGCTTGAGCAGTCCAATTTCAGGTACTACCACCTGCCCAGAGTTAGCCAAAAATGCTCCCTCCCTCCTCTCCAAATGTGAGTTTGAATCAGCTCCCGACGGCACATTAGCTGCCACAAAACAATGAATCACGAATGCATAAATTATGAGACTGAGTAATAATTTTACCAAGTTGGCATCAGAACTGATGCATTAAGACTTGTTTTTTTATTTTATTTTGGCAAAGTGCCCACGCACACGTCTCCAGATACATTACTTTATGACATGAAAGCTCCACTGATCTACTGATACTATATATCAGAAGTTAAGTTGTATTACTGCGAAGTCGAGGGGGCAATAATGTCCAAGATGATTACAAGAACAGACCGAGGAGACCTTCTAAGGTCCCACTATGGTAAACAAAAGAAGGCCCAGTGGCAGCTGACAGATGCAGCAGGGATGACAGACGGAAGACATAACTATGCTGGAGGTCATGGAAAGAAGCGGGTCAGATCTCTGCTGGCTCCCGCAAGGCCATTGCTCCCCAGTTTTGTCCATGCACACACAGACAATATGATTCTCAGACATCTTATGCACATACACACACACACACACACACGCAGGCACATAGAACCTCTGCAGTGGTCAGCGCGCCCTGAGAGGCCGTCCAGCAGTGTCTCATGACACGTAGCAGCAAACTAGAGCATGAGAACGTGCTGGAAAGTGCCCGAGTGCGAGTGTGTGCGCATGTGTGTGTGTGCTGGATTTGTGTGTCCCAGCCAAGTCCCCTTAACTTGCGTTTAACATCCTGATCACAGCAGTAATGAGCACATTGATGATACTAAATTAGCCGAACCCAACCATCTGCTGCACTGCGCTTCAGTTTAGTGTCGTCAGACTCTGGGGTTTGATATTCGGCATCACTTTTGGGATTAGGAAACGCTTACTGTCAACAATTAGAGTGGTATGCAAAGGTCAGGGCTTTTTTCTGACAGAATTCCCGTAACTGCAACTACAGGAAAATCTAGTCTTACAAGCTGGTTTTGATTAAAAGCCTCATCTGACTGGTTTTCATCTTTTCTGCGTGAAATGAACGCAACACTTACTTTCACTGTTCAGCACGTGGCTGAAAGACTCCTTCCATTTCTCCACCTCAGCTGTATTATGCACCCTGAAACACAGATCATGAATTCTTCATTAAGTAAGGAAACTTTTTTTTTTTTTTATCTGCCGTATCACAGTGAGAGACACATTTTCATTTTGTGTCTAATCTGGTTGAATACGGCCCTTTTAAAGTACTTCCTCCAACGAGGTGAAGTAAACACCACAAATATAGACATGAGAAACAAGAAGTCTGTGTGAGAGATTCTTTTTGCTCCAGATAGCTCAGCTCAATCAAATCCCATCAAAATGACAGCAAATCTAATCGTGCCGGCAGACATCAGCTGACAGCGAAGTACAAGCTACAGTAAAATGATGCGTCCTTAAAAAATGCATCATCTAGCAGTGATATTATTTGTTTACCAATGAAACGATCAATATGATCAGTATTTGTTATCATAACTTGAATTATTCACATTGCTATACAAGCTCCACATCAAGTCTTTGTGCTGTGCTGCCGCACAATTATAGCAGGAAAACGCACTATTGATCATCGATAACCGTCTCAGGATGAGGATGCTGCTGCTAAAAAGCAAAGGTCAGCATGTGTGGGGTCAATGCAAACACTCTCATGAAGAACAACAGCAGGCTTCCCGTGGGAAGACATGCTGCAGACGTGTAGAGACAAATCAAATAGGCTGTGCCCCTCGGCAGCATAATTCAGTTTCACAGTTTATGTTGGCAGGAACAATAATTGCATCTTAATCAATCACAAAGGCTTAATAACCGTGATCCATACAAGCCAACACACGCATGTCCAAATGCAGGAGGCGCAGCCTACGCCGCTGGGTCATTAGATTTAAGAAAAAAGCTAAACAAGTACTGAATCATTTATTTTCCATCAAATGAAATGGTTCTCCAGCTTATTGCATCAAAGTGGGCTCATCTTCCACATGGAGAGAGCCATCCATCTATTCTCTAATCACCTCCCTGTCGCTTTCTCAACAAGCCTCAGGACACAGAAAGAAATCCCACGAGTTCCAGCGATTCATTTAGAGGCGCGTCGATATTAAGGGTCTGCAGTTTGAGCTCAGGCACAAGCCAGGATTTTTTCGTCTGTACCGTGTTAAACATCAGGATTCGAGCTCCAGTTTAATGGGAAAATGAACGTTTATTTGCTGATTAGCGATCAGGTCATGTGTCCCGTGCCCTCCAGAAGCAACTGGACTTCATCGCCGTCAGAGGTGATTTCTCTCAAACTCAAAATATGTAGCTACTGCGTGAATGGAGCGCATTAATCATGAAGCAGCCGATTCACATCCATCACATTTTCAAGTATCGACTCCTTCAAAATAGGAATACACATTTTTCTGATGCAGCATTCATAAAAGGCTTGCTTGGAATTTTGACTCTGAAAATTCCCTTTTTCAAAGAAGGCAAGATGTTGGAATGAACTCAGAGCAAATATTTGAAGCAGCAACTTTAACAGGGAGACTCGCTCCTCTGACCTTTTTGCAGCAGCCGTGGTCGATTTCTCTTTCGTCTGCTTCTGATCTGCTGCTTGAGGTTCGGGCTTCTGGAGTAAGAAGCTTATTTTGTGCTTGATGTCTTTGGCACTGTGGAGAAGCAGAGTGAGAGGAGCGTGGACATAATTCATGTGAGAAAACACCATGTTGTTTGATATCTGCACTCAGACTTCAGTGGTCTTTGTAAACAGGTGGTTAGCAGACCGTCAGACACTTCCTCTTTTTTCTGTGTTTCACAGCAGATTTCAAATTACTGCTGTGAAATAGGAACTGTTTCATTTTTTCACATGTACATAGATCATATTCAAGAAATATTTTACTACATTTTTGTTTGTGTTTGTTTCTTTTTTTAAAAAAAAAAAACACTTGGATCTGTGTTTTAAGGTAAATTTCTCTTACCTTTTCAAGCATGTCGCAGGGAGTGTCGCAAGTCCTTTACACATGATGGACGGTTAAAAAATCCAAAGTCAGTGCTGTTGTTGTAAATGACAATAGGGAGGCAACCGTGCGGCTGTGAGCAGCAGTCTTTTTGCAGTCCTTCAGTATCAGACAGCAAGCTGTGCTTGTCTCCACCCCCAGCAGTGGTTTTATACCTCCAAAATGGACTGACAATCCCACAAGGCAGGCAGGGGTGGTGGTGGGGGGTGTTAAGAGAGTTAGAAAGGGACGTTGGGGAAGGGGGGGGTGACAACAGATGGGATCATATTTGACCACAATAAAAGGTGTTTTCCACTGAGAGATTTGAGGCATTAAAGGAGCTGATGAAGTCACAGCATGTGGAAGAAGCAGAGCTTTTTCAAACGGAACAAATCTAAAATCCAGACCCTGAAATTGTCACGAGACTCGTTGTCAGTGCGCTCCTGATGTCACTGCTGGAAAACGCATCCATTTGTCTTTAAAGGGTGGACCAGCTTTTGACTCAGCTTACAGGATTCAAGCACAAGTACTGATCCTGCTACATATTATTATTATTATTAATTATAACAATAGTATTAATATTATGTAATTCATCCTGTGCAACACGTTTCTGTAAGTTAAATGTTTTCACACATTTAATTATTTTCTCTCCAACTCACTAACGGCTTTCAGGGTTTTGCAGTCGACGGTCCGCCCGAACATTCGTGTCCAAGTACAGCTGCAGTGAGATTTCTTAACAGTAGATATTGAGATTTATTGTGTATATGTGTTTGTGTTGTTAGCAGGCTTTCTCTGGCTCTGCAGCCACCGTGACTCTCGCTCTCCTCTTTGTTGGGTTGGTGCTAATGAGTCATTTTCTCTCTACTTAGTCAAGCAGCTCTTGCCAGGTTATTTCAGAATCGGATTTATGAATGAAAACCACAAATTAATTATTAAGCAGATTTTCACTTCCTGGGTTTTCCGTGGTGGCTTGACTGTGAGGAAGTCTCCAGCAGTGCAGTCGGATCATATAGCAGATGTGCTCATGTAAGCAGAAGGAAGCAAGGAAACGACAGGCAGAAACAGACATAAATGACTATGACGCCACAGTGGCTGCATCTCTTTCATACGTATCATCAAGAGGTGGCAGCAGCAAGTAAATTACGCTTCAGTTTTCCCTTGCAGTGGATAAAGGATGTGTTAGTATCAAAACTCATTTAGCAGTAAAACTGAGGTCACAGAGAAGGAAAGAAATTTGTTCTGCTTTTTATTTAAAATCTGTGTTTGAGCTCATTTGCAGTGAAATTATAGAGTAAATATGGTTTTATATGAAGCTGTAGGTAATCTTTAAACTTTACCTACTTTAATCCTAAAACAGTCAATGAAACATGGGCCGAGAGCTAATCAACAGAGCGAGATGGGAGCGTTTACTTGCTTTTATTGCTTTTGCCTGCAGGACTTTTACTTGTACCGGAGTGTTTTTTAGTCTGCTTATGCTGCTTTTACTGGATCGTGACGGCTGTTTCCTTCACTGCTGTCAGTTAATAGAAAATATAACACCATAAAAGTGTTTTGATTGTTTAGCGTCACTTTAAAAAAATCACTCAGTGTCAGGTGTGGGGAGGGGGCAGAAGTTTGTAAAAAAAAGGAAACCCACACCACTGACATACAATATGAATGCTTATGAATATGGATTTATGTGTGTTTCTTAGAAAGAGTGAAAAAATGTTCCACATTGAGTCTGACGAAACGTTTTGTCATGTGAAGGTCCTAGTTGGATCAAATCGATTGTTCTGGAGCTTATGGGTGTGCGCACGTCTTTTTTTGTTCCTGCACCCCATTCAAGGCCTTTTGGATAAGCCTGTTTTTTCTTTTGTTTAGACATTCTTGTCATCTCATAGATTTCTGTGTGATTAGTGCGTGAAAATATTCATGTGTGCAAAATATAAAAATAGGAAACATATTTTGCTTTGTGATTTGCTTGCATTTTTCTTATTATATTACACACTTTCTCACTGCTTCCCATTATTATGTCTCTATGCTGTAGAAAATAGCAGAAATAAATGGAAACGTGTCCAAACTGGTACATTTATGCTGAAATAATCTGCCAGTTTTTATCAGGCTTAATGACAACAGTTAACTCGGTCAAACACCATCAAGCAGCAGAGCAGGAGTGCAGCACTGAACCCACTGACCCCACTGAACTCAACTCATTCCACTTCTCATTGACAGGAATCTCAGTGTCAATATGAGACAATGTGACATAGGCTTCACTAATACAAACCATTCTCCAAACGAGCATTATCATGAACCTTTTTATTCAGTTTTTCCCATAAATTGTCTCTGTGTTGATCAGCCTCTCCTGAAGAAAGGTTTAAAGTCTCTTTGCTCTGTGGCAAGATGCATTATGGTCCTGAAAAATGACTCTCGTTATCAAACCTACTCTCTGTAAATGGAATGGGGAAAGTGTCCAAAATTTGAATATATACCTGTGCATTTACTGTTTGGATAATGATTATCATCTTCTCTGGTCTGGCATGCAACCCATTCATCCATTTCTTTTTCTCGCTTATCCAGATATCATAAAAGATTGGTCAATAGAGTCATCTGTGTATGTTTCATTGGAAAAGCACCACACAAAAGTAGCAGCATCATCTCTCTTGCCAGTGAAGATTCAAGATTCATCACTGAACATCACTTCCATCCAATTATTCACCAGGATGGAAAACTGGATACATACATTTTTTTTTCATGCTGTGGAAAATGTAAAAAAACAAGAAAAATAAGAATGGAATAATTTGCAAATTTCCCAAAGCCACTCATCATCAGGGTGGCGTGGTCGTTAGCACCGCTGCCTCACAGCTAAAACGAAGGTCTGGATTCGATTCCACCTTGGCCCAGGCCTCTGTCTGTGTGGAGTTTGCATGTTCTCCCCATGTCTGTGTGGGTTTTTTCCCCACAGTCGAAAGACATGCACCTACTGTGTTCAGGTTAATTGGTGATTCTAAATTGGCTTCTAATGACAAAATCAGGCCAGTTTTTGTGCATGAGTGCTGTGAAGTCCCACATTGAATCAGACAGTAATGTAAAACGTTTTCTGAATGATATCTAGTTGAATTTCACAATATTGCAAAAATATCTCAGAAAACAATTTTGTTAAATATGTGCATATTTTTCTTTTGAGACCTCGGTCACTCCATCTGAAATCAAAATTTTTAATATTTTCTGCTCAACCATCTTCAATTTGCATAAAAAAAATAATGGCACAAAGTTTGAACACCCACTATATTCTCAAAGTATTCACTCGTCTGCCTTCACAACTTGAGTAACATCTCATTCTTAATCCATAGGGTTTAATATGATGTCGGAACACCCTTTGCAGCTATAACTGCTTCACCTCTTCTGGTAATGACTTCCACAAGTTTAGAGGAGTTTCTGACCATTCACTAATGTTGGATGAGAAGGCCTGGCTCACAGTCTCCACTCTAATTAACCTCAAAGGTGCTCTATCAGCCAGTCAAGTTCTTCCACATCAAACTCACTTGTCCATGAACAGGAATGGGGCCATCCCAAACTGTTCCCACAAAGTTGGGAGCATGAACTCAAAATGTCTTGCTATGCTGAGGCATTAAGAGTTCCTCTCACTGGAACTAAGGGTCCGAGCCCAACTCCTGAAAAACTACCCCACACCATAATCTCCCCTCCACCAAAATTTACACTTGGTTCAATGCAATCAGGCAGAACCGTTTCCCTGGCAACCACCAAAGCCAGACTCGTCCATCAGATTGTCAGTTGGAGAATTGTGATTCGCCACTTCTCCACTGCTACAGAGTCCAGTGGTGTGGTGCTTTACACCACTGCATCTGATGGTTTGCATTGACTAAGATGCAGTTGCTAAGTGATGGAAACCCATTCCATGAAGCTCTCTGCACACTGTTCTTGAGCAAATCTGAAGGCCACGTGAAGTTTGGAGGTCTGATTGACTTGGACAAATTTACCAAACTTTGTACACCATCCACCTCAGCATCCGCTGACCCTGCTTTGCAGCTCAACAGCAGTAGCAGTGTAGTATTTAGTATTAAACAAAAATTCAAAAGAAAATGTATCTGTCCCAAACAGATCCTGATTAATTTTCATAGTAACAAAGAGCACTGAAAAGCTCAGACTTTCACCTGTAATAGTTTTTGTGAATAAAATATGTTTATGAGATTTGCAAATCATTATATTGTGTTTACATTTTACCCAGCAGCACAGCGTTTTCAGAATTGGGATTGTAGTCATGTATTTGTTCTCAGCAGTGAAAAATTTATTTTTCCTACTGGATCTGGAAAATATGGCATTAATTAAAATTGTTTGTTTGTTATTATACTATATTTACATATCACTTTCATATAGGTCTTGGAGGTGGAGCCCTAACTCATACACACTACTAACATTTGTCAATTGCTGGGGAGAACAATAAACACGTGACTACGGCAAAGAAAGTTGCATCCAGGCATCTTGAGAAACCAAATGTATTTTATGATAATAACCGGAACACTTCTCTTATTAAGTCAGCTGTCAACTGTTGTTCTTTGCATATGAAAAAGAAACTTCAAATGATTAAAATATTTGAGAACAGTTTGTGATGGTCTTGCACGCTGTGGCAAATTAAAATGCATAGAATTCATCACACATTAGAGCATCAGCAACTCACAACAGGAGACTAAAACTCGTGGCCTTCAGCGGGGTGCATTTACCACAGTGCAGTAAACAGCCCTAATAAACTCTCTGCATCGCTGCTCACTCTATGAACTCCAAGGTACAGCTATGATACATCTCCATGAAAACAGGAGCGGTAGTATGATTGCTGAAAATGGTCGCGTGTAGTAGAGAAGCACTGCAGCACTTAAGGCCAGATGATCTCCGTACCCGTGACAGCATCCACAAGAGACTCGGTCTGTCTGACTTGTTCCTTTTAGATACACAACACATTTATTAGCTGACTTGTGACTTGATCATCATATTTTCCCACTAAAAATGTGATACTTTGTCAAGTAAATTTATGAGCACATTTACAATTAAATGTTGTTGCAATAAGATAATATCAGCACAATAAAATAATAATTAAAACAACAACAACGTTTTAAAAATGTCTATCAAAAAGTTTGCCTTACAAGCCAAAAATGATCTGTGGGAGGAAGTGACAGTAGGTCTCCAACCTGGACCCAGGACAACCAGCAGCATCTGCTCATCTGATTACCTCCTGGAGGACAAGACTGCTTTCAAAAGTAGAGGCTAACCCACCACCTTGGCTTGTTGCTTTAAATAAATAGAGTCTGGACAAAACATTTAGTAAACAGGCTTAATTTTCACAAGCAGAAAATCCAAAGCTTGGGGTGCACACAGGTCTTGGAGCATTACAGTCTGCTAGAAAGCATTAACCACAGACAGCCTGCTCAGAACCAAATCACTCACTGACCAAGTGGATGGAGATTCTTTCCTTTGAGAAGACATTGTGGAGTGATGCCAGGGAAGCTGAAGGAGGTTCAAGGGTTTCGCAATAACCCCTGGACTAACACAATGGAAACTGTCCAATCAGCCTCCATTTGATTCTCCAGTCACTGGGTTTTGAGGTCACTTACACTCCATCTGGTTTGAAATAGTAAAGAAAACACGGAAAACATGGAAATAGAATGGAATAGAGGCCGATAGAGTCTCAATTTACTGACCTACACGTGTTTCACAGAATGAATGATATATATAATGATGATATATATCATATAATTAAATATTCGTCTATCTGCTTCACAAGTATTAATTTAACTGTCAAATACTTGTAAAGCATTTAAAATCATGCTGTTTCCATGACACATGAGAACACTCAATATCAAGAGGGCAAGGAGTCTATAAGTCTCCATGGTGATGGATGTTTCTTGCCTAGTGGAGAGCATGGTTTGCAATATACCTTTTGATTTCTACCTAACTGTTCAGTGGAGAGTGGCCTTCACAGCTGTGACTACAAGTGGATTGACACTCTGTGGTTAAGAGGGGAAGTCTGTTATTTGCCAGTTCCAGTCACGTTACAGCTGCCCAGCAGCCAGCCTCTGCTTGTCACTTTAGCCCTCACACCTGCTCCTTATCAGGTAATCAACTCCTGACCTGCTGCCTGCCTGCCCGGCTGCATGTCATTGTCAGATCAAGCTCACAAGATGTATAACATTTACTCAAAGAGAACAGTTGTATCCACATGCTGTACACATGGATATATTTTTACATTTACTGTACCTTGTTTCAGACTTTTAGGTAATTTTCAACAGATTTTTAGAGAATGTCTCATAAGGTGAAGATATGAAAAGTCCAAAGAAATTACCTCCTACATCTTTCCCTAGATATTATTCTTGGACTTTGATGGGAAAGTCACTGAAGAAATGAGAATTCATAAGGACTGGGTACTAAAGCAGTAGTTTTTAGGGTACAGACAGAATTGCATTTATACTATCAAGTACCCACTGACATTAAACCAGTCGGTGCCAAATTTCAGTACCTGAAATTATGGATGATGATGATGAAACTTTTAGTGAGACATTGACAGCTTCATAAGAATCTTCCTCAGGTAATTGTTAATTATTGTGTCGTTTTTTTGTCGCACATGACAATGGCCAGGAAAATCATCAGAATTTAAGAGATCAAGAGAAGTAATAAGGCTATCATGAGTATGAGGCCAATGTTAGCACCAAACACTCGACCACATATGGTGCATATAAGTCCATTTTGAGTGGGCTATGAGTCTTTAGTCCTTCTCTTCTGCTCTTCACATTTGTGTTGGGCTTCGTGTATTCATCTTTCCTCATGGGCCATGCTGCCTTTGAGAAGGGTGTCGCCCTCCTGACCTATCCTGAGCCTCGTGTACTTAGTCGTGAGGGTTGATGCTGAGGTCCTTGTATCGCTTCATGTTCATTTGCCCTCTGCCAGCTCACCATGAAATAAGCTTTTTGGCAATCTTCCATTCTGCAGAAGTCATGAGCTTGGCGGACTTGTGCCTTTTTCAGCATAGTGTAGATGCTGCTGAGTTTGGACCACAAGAGCACTTCAGTATGGGGATCCTATCATTCCGGGAGATAGACAACAGCTTTCTCAGACAATTCATGTGGAACCGTTTTAGCTTTCTTGCGTGGCATTCATAAATTGTCCATGTTTCACAAGCATACAACAATGATGATAAGAAAACAGCTTGATAAACATTCAGTTTGGTTTTTAGCTTGAAACCACACCTGTCCCACAAAGATGTCCTTAATTGCCCAAAATCTGCACTGGCCTTGGAGATCCTCAGGTCTTCACCATCAATGCTGACCAAATTATTGAAAGTGCTGCCCAAGTACACAAACATCTTGGAGTTCTTCAGAGTTTAGCCATTGCACAGTGATGTTATGTTTAGAATAGGACTGCACTGGTGTGAACTAATAGAGAACTTCAGTTTTCTTGGTATTTATGAAGGAGTTCACACGTGCTTGCAGCAAACCTTCAGAGAAGGCATTTAGAATCATCAGCAAAATGGTCCTGATGATGTCAAACCACATCCAGTGGCTAGGCCCCGGACAGGGATGTCCAAGGTTGGAGAGGAGTTACCCCTTAATAGTCATTAGTCCAAGGTCCACTCTGACCCAGAGTGGTAGCACGTGTTGAGGGAATCAATCAAGCCCCAGTGACTATTATGACCTGGTTGACTAAGAACCTACACAGACGGTACCAATCATGGTTTAAATGACAGTCTGGAACAGGCAGAGGACATAAGAAACCAATCAAGGTTAAATGACCTTGACGGTGGGGACAGCAAGTGGTGTGGAGCCCTTAGAGCTGGATGAACACTGAGGGCATCTTGGTCATCCACTATGCTCAGTTCCATCTCCAGTTGTCTTGGCTTTGCCTTGCCACTGGAATATGGTGGAACATGGGAAGAGAGAGTGAGGCGGACATTGTGCAGCCCCCCCCCCCCCCCCTTTTGTCCAAGTCAACTGCATTTGTTAGCACC
>VOQJ01000848.1:6545-22539 GCA_015052665.1 Apistogramma diplotaenia | reverse complement strand
ACCAAATACTTATTTTCCACCCTTATTTGCAAATAAATTCCTTTAAAAAACAGAAAAAGTCATTTTCTGAATTTCTTTCTCATTTTGTCTCTCATAGTTGAGGTCTACCTATGATGTCAATTACAGGCCTCTGTCATCTTTTTAAATGGGAGAAGTTGCACAATTGGTGACTGACTAAATACTTTCCCCCCCACTGTAGATGAAACTGTAGATGGAGATTGAGTTAATGGCAGTGTTACGTAGCTGACAAACTGAGTTACTTCATTAAGTTGCAAATAAGAAAAAGAATTTCCCATAAGATGTTCTGTTATTTTCAGCAATGCCTGCAAATGTATGTTGTCTCATTTTAGATGTCATAATTTCATTTGGCAGGTTAGATCTGATTTCTATGCTAATAGAGATCAAAGGGTCTGCTGTGACAGTGTCTAGTGTCTTCACCCCCATCATCCAACTCTACTCCCACACATTCTCTCAGATTTACTAACAAGCCAGGGTAGCTGAGGACATTTGTGTGGGTATGCAGAGCCTTTAAACATTTGTATAACCAGTGTCTCCATCTATTTTTCTGAATCTGTCTAAGCAGAGATGCCCAGACCTCCCTCTCCTCTGCTCCTCAGCTCATTCAGGGGGATTCTGAGGCATCACCAGGCCAGCCAAGAGATGTGATCACTCAGGCTTGTCCTTAGTGTGCCCCAGGGCCTTTTCCCAGTAGGACATGCCCAGAATACCTCTCCTAGGTGCCCAGAAGGCACGCTGCTCAGATGCCCTAACCCAGTGGTTCTCAAACTTTTCACAATGAGTACCACCTCAGAAAATATTTAGCTGTTCAAGTACCACCCTCATGACCAGTGTTGTGCCAGAAAGTAATCGATATTTGCCAGAAAATAATTGTGTGTTTGAAATGACTTGTTGACCTGTAATCTGTGAAACACGTATATAAATATCTGTCACAAATGTTATCAAGTCGTTATTTTTTAAAATAATTATGTAATATGAAAAAAAAACGAAGCCAAAAATCTTCATGGAAACTTCCCACGTACCACTGGAGGGAGCCCACGTACCACCAGTGGTACACACACCACAGTTTGAGAGTGGCTGCCCTGCCCCAGTTTGGGTGGCTCTTTTTAAGAGCCCATCCTCCTTTGAAAGAAGCTTATTTCTGCTGTTTCTATGCATGTTTTTGCTAATTCTCAAAGCTTATGATCATAAGTGAGGGTGGGAATGTAGACTAACCAGTAAATTGGCAGCTTCGCTTTCACGCCCAGCTCTCTTCACCACAGCCACCTGACACATCATCCCCATCACTGCAGACACCACACCAGTCCATCTCCTGCTCCATTCACCAGTCTTTTGTGAACAAGACCCCGAGATGCTTAAGGCCCTCCACTTGGGGCAACTAGTTTCCAACCCCTAGTGGGCACTCAACCCTTTTACAGAGCATAATATATATAATACAGTGCCATTTTGTCAGATGTCTTTCCATTATGCTGTGGTCATATCTACTACTGCAATATAACAGTTCCTCTGTTAGGGGCCTGTACAGTTTCAGTGAGGAGACCCTTGTTTGCATCTCTTTGGAAGCTTTTTATTTCTTCCCCCCCTTCATTTGCCATATTTTTCATTTGAGGAATTCCTCACTCAGTTTTCTTCCCTGGTCATATTCAAGCACTAAAAACTACTTATCACTAAACTGCTTTGTGAGGTTTTCTTTCCACTTTTTTCTCTCACCTCACAGCAGATAGCTGCTCCTCCCTGAGTCCAGTTCTAGTGGAGGTCTCTTCCTGTTAAAAGGCAGAGCTTCCTCCCTAGTGTTAATGTGTGACATGTTAATTAAGTATGCAACGTGTGTGGATTGCAGTCGTTGATTTACCTTTGCTAATGTGTTATTTTAAAGTAAACTTTCTTTTCCTTTAGGGCAAAAAAATAAAAGCTCATTCACAAAATTTCAGAGAGTAACGCAGTTACAAATGTATAAAGTCTGCACATTTGCTGATCTTTCTTCTTTCATCAATTTTCTCGATAGCTTCTCCCCTCCACTCTTGAGGCCTCTGGCAATGAGGAGGTCTTCGAGGAGGTGGGGAACACTCCCAGCTGTCGCTCCTCTGAAAGCGGCTTCACAGACTTTGTACAATACCAAGGAGAAGTCCCTGAAGAGACAGAGCACACTCCTCATCCCCACCCCACAGTCAAAACAGGCCGTCGTGCCTCAGGCCCGTGTCATACCAAACCTCTGGACAAACCAGTCATGCAGTGCTGCCTGGAGCACTTCCAGCAGTTTCTGTCCCGTCTCATCTCTTTATACATTATCCCGGGGCAGGCGGACAAAGTTGAGAGTCAAAGAGGTGAGGCGACGCACTCGGGGCCCCCAGTTCCGGAGTGCTCCCAGCACAGCGATTGTGTGGACCTATGCTCAGACTCCGGGATAGTCCAGAAAGAGTGTGTTGCTGCCTTCACAGCTGCCTGCCAGCTCTTCCTGGAATGCTCCAGTTTCCCTGTCTACATCGCAGAGGGAAACCTCAAGTCCTCCCCCACACAGGAAGAGCAGCTTGGTAAGTGCAAAAGCAGTCTGTAGTAATAAATGCACTGATAAGGGATTACAGCTGTACTGTACATCTTTAGAGAATTTGAATATTTGGAAGCATTTGTGGACATGAGTGCATGAAAGTTAAGTTGTCAACATGTTTTCTTTCCTTGCTGCGTCCACACAGACAGTGAGCAGGTCCGGCTGCCGCTGTGGCTGCAGACACTGATGGATGCCTGTTGTCTGGCCAGCAACTTCAGCCTGCAGGGCGTAGCCATCTCCCTGCTCATGGACCTAGTGGGGCTTACCCAGTCGGTTGCCATGGTGACTGCTGAAAGCGTGGCATCTGGCATCAGCGCAGAGTCCACCCAAACCATGAGCCCAAGCCAGGGTCGAGTGGCTGTAGTCATCAGGCCACCACTCACTCAGGGAATACTAAAGCACATTGCTGACAAAACAGACTTCTTCAAGGTAGAGATCTGGTTTCTGACTGTAGTGGAACTGCTTGGGCCTATTTTTTCTACTCTTCTCTGACCCCGTTTAATCCTCTGCTCAGTCAGTGGCTCTGATTTTGTGGGACCAACTGAGTGAAGGAACACCTCAGCACCATCAGCGCAGCGTGGAACTCTTCTACCAGCTCCACAACCTCGTTCCCTCCTCCAGCATCTGTGAGGACGTCATCAGCCAGCAGCTCATGCACAGGGACAAGGTCAGTGTAGCGGGTACATTACCTGATGGGTAAAAATCTGATTAACAGAATCCACGCTGAACTACTTTTCTCTTACAGCAAATTCGTCTGGAGACCCACGTAAAGTTCTCTGTGCTGTGGCATTTAACACGAGATCTGAACATCACCAAGTCTTCTCCTTTTAGTCGCACATTTGACAGGTAGATTTGAATCTGTTGATCATAAGGAAATTGTGCTGATTAAAGTATCCACCATTACTACATTTGATAATCACAATTCAATTCCTTTCAGTTTGTTGGTTGTCCACACTGTTGTCCTCTCCTCACCTCTTCTGTCTGTGTTGCTCAGATCTCTCTTCATCATGCTGGACAGCCTAAGCTATTGGGACCCATGTACCAGTGCAGTTGGTCGGGCTTGGCTGAATCAGGTCCTTCAAAGACATGACATCGCCCGGGTCCTTGAACCGCTCCTCCTCCTCCTGCTCCATCCCAAGACCCACCGAGTCTCCATTCAGAGGGTACAGGCGCAGCGCCACTTGGCCCAGGTCTTTCCTGAACCACCTGAACGGGAGCAGTCAGAACCCATTTACAACCGAGACTCTGGCTTCTCAGACAGTGAGCAGTAACCTTTACCAGAGATTTTTTTTCCTTTTATCTGTTTTAATGATAGTGATTAGATTTCTTTAAGAAAGGAGCAGCTCTTTATGTAAATCTTCCTTTCATCTCTTTTTTACTTTTCCTCAGACTTCATCCAGATCCAGTGTGAGAGGGTTGGACAAGAGGAGCTCCAAGGCCTGGCAGTGGGTGACATGGAGCCATTCTGCCTGACTGTAAACCCCTTGAGCGACAGCCTGTCCATAATGAGCCTGAGCAGTGAGAACTTGCACCTAGCTTGTGAATATCAACCTGCTCACCAACAGGGGGAGCCTCAGAGTTCAGAGTCTGGTTCTCATTCATCTACAGTGGAAAATGGCAGCTTTGAGGAACCAGAGGGAGTCAAAAGCACAATAAATGGCTCAGACCCACAGCCTGGATCCTCAGATGACCTCTCTGAGGATTCTATAGAAGACGTTGTGTCTTCTGTTATAAGTGAACTCATTGAGAGAGTTCTGCAGCTAATTGATGAGGGCGCTCTCGAAGCGTCATCTCCACCTGAAAACTGGCCCCAAACTGACACTGACAGCACCTCCTCAGATACCTCCACCGGTACCCGCCTGGACTCTGGCTTTCCTCATGGTTCCCTCCACCAAACTGTGCCGGAGATGTTAGCTGAAGGTACACTGGAGTTTCTCACCGTCATACCGGCTGATATATCAGCAGACGGAAAGCACAAAGAAGGCATCACCCGCCACAGTTCATCGCCTTCCATCGTGACGTTGCCAGACAGCTCCGACCCAGCCACCCCGGATCACACCCTGCAGGTGGAGGACCCTCAGGCCCGTAAACGTAGCCATAGCAGCATCCAGCTTAGCCTTAAAGGAAAAATTATGGAGAAGCTAGCAGACAAGTCTCCAGGGGCAAAGCCAAAGATCAAGAAGACTAAGAGGAAAGAGGAGGAGAGGCAGAGGAAGGCAGCAAATCAAGCCGACAAACTGCGCCCGCCCAGTATTTTCTTTGGTGACAGTCTAGATCTAGAGAACTGGTACAGCTGCGGGGAGGGGGAGGTGTCTGAGATAGAGAGCGACACTGGCTCGCCCAGCGGGGGCTCTGGAGTGACTGTCGGGGGTGTCAGTATTACAGGACGCAGATCATCCTCCGCCCCGCCTCGTTTTAACATCCACCCCCTCTACCAGCATGTCTTGCTCTACCTCCAGCTGTACGACTCCTCCCGGGCCCTCCACGCCCTGTCAGCCATCGCAGCCATGCTGAGAGCTGCTCCCTCAGGGTTTGTAAGTGCCATCTCCACCACCAGCATCAACAACACCTACACTCCACAGCTCTCTTTGCTCCAAAACCTCCTAGCCCGCCACCGGGTCTCTGTCATGGGCAAAGACTTTTACTGCCCCATTTCCCAGGACTCCCACTCCCATTCATTCCGCAGCGCCATGTACCTGGAGATCATCATCTCACTCTGTCTCTATTTTCTACGAAGTTATTACTCTGCTCATGTGCCTGCAGGCCCTCAGGACTTAGCAGGGAACCGGGCCATGCAGCTGACCAGTGTGGAGGTCTTAACTCTCCTTTTTAGCGAGCTAGCCAAAGTCACAGGTGGCTCGGCTAAGGGCTTTGCTAGTTTTATAAGCGATGTTCTTTCTAAGTGCAAAGTTCAGAAGGTTGTTCTACACTGCCTGCTGTCTTCTATATTCAGTGCTCAGAAATGGCATGAGCAGCGGGTGGCAGGGGTGAACATGGCCACAGTGGAAGAAGGTCTCTCTGAGGACAGCATTATCAACCTGTCAGAGGACCAGATAGACAGCTGTAGCGCAGTCCAGTCCCAGTTGCTCAGACTGCTGCAGAGTCTCGTTGTGCTTGAGCACAGGGTCCTCGTGCCAGCTGACGAAGGAGCCGAACCTGTAGCAGGAGGGGCAGGAGGTGGAGGGACAGGAGGAAGCACTGGAGCCGGGTTTGAGATACTGGGTGGGGAAGTGGAGCACGTCAACCCTCAGCAGCCTATGACATCACTGCAGTACCTCCATGGACAGCCTATCACGGCACAGGGTATGTTTCTATGTGCAGTGATCAGGGCCCTGCACCAGCACCATGCATGCAAGATGCATCCACAGTGGATAGGACTCATCACAGCCACCCTGCCCTACATGGGGAGAGTGCTAAGGAGGGTTGTGGCCTCCGTCACTCTGCAGCTGTGCAGGAACCTCGATAATCTTCTCCAGCAGTATCGCTATGAGACTGGGATCACCGAGACCAGGTATTAATGTCTGGATGGATCTTATTAAATACCTAACAGACCAGCAGTACAGTGCAATAAAATGGCATAGCGATGGCTTGGTCACCAGATGGCACCCTTGACCATCAGATGTAGTGACTCACTTGTAATTCATTCTTCCCTAAAATGTTTCAAATGTGTAATTTTTCTTTGCTTTTTTTTGTTCATAAATATTCATTAAAAAATACGTCTTGTTTAAGCTGCATGTTCTCCCTGCTCTTTAGACCACAGTGGATGGCTCTCTGCATTCCTCCTGACCTGATTCTTACTTTGCTAGAGGGTGTGACAGCCATCATCCATTACTGCCTGCTGGATCCTACCTCGCAGTACCACCAGGTGAGGACATCGTGCACCACATGACTGCAGCAGACTGTAGTCTGATACCTTCAGAGTACATTTACTGCCCTTTACATAGATGTGTTTATATGAAACAGTTCCTTCCTTTTATTTTAGAACATATGTGTTCTTATTTGATCGTTATGAGGTATTACATTGTTTTCTGTTTCATCATGTAAAGCTCAGTATATCAGCATCTTTTTAAAAATATATTCTGTTGTTTAGTTGCAAGTGAGCGTTGATCAGAAGCACCTGGCTGAGGCTCGTTCAGGCATCCTGTCCATCCTCCACACCATCATGTCTTCTGTCACTCTCCTTTGGAGTGTCCTCCACCAGGCTGATAACTCTGACAAGCCAGTGGCTGCCTCTGCTGCTTCTACTTCCAATATCAACCTGGGCTCCACTAAGGTACATCGGCCAATATGTATGCATCGTTTTTCCATCAAAGTTTCACTTCTGTATTTCAGTGTGATTGAGCCAGTTTGGCCTCTTGGTTAAACTGTTCAAATTACAAGTGTTTGACTGAATGAGGGGACGGTCTTCTTATAGATTGTGTTTTGTAAAAAGTACTTTTGAAGGTAAGTTTGTTTTCAGAGATAATCTGCAGTACAGACACAGCGGACAGATGTCAACAGGGAACTTGAACAACGGAGTTTAGCTTGGTTCTCTTTTAGTTGTCTGGCTGCTCATGAGCTAGCTCTGTTCATTCTTGGTTTATCTACTCAGCTCACATGTGAAAGAAGTGGAATTGTTGCAGATTATTTAGCATTTGGGCTGTCGACAGGTCTGGAGCAGGCACTGTGAGTTAATCTCTCCCAGTTACGTGATACTGCTCGTAATAGTTGGGTTAGTGCAAATAGTGATTTTCCCCATGGGCATCAACAAAGATAGATACTTGATAGGACCCCAATAAAGGCTAGTTAAACTGCTAACCTAGCTTCATAACAAGCCACGTGTGCAGTATGCACAACTCAGTGGGAATTAGTCTCAGAGCTAACCTGAACAGTTGCTGCCTGGCTTTATAACTCAAATAGCAATACTCAAACAGAATCTCATTACTGCTGCTCAAGGCCTCGCAGTTCTGTTTTTCTACAAATGCTTAGTCACCCCGCGCAGATAGCATTTGATATTTTTTACTGAGGTGGGTTTGAAATGTGATTTCCACTGAGATGTTGTGGTGAATCTTATCCTGCACTGAAAATAAGTTGCAACCGTTACAGGCCTTCAGTACCCGAAGGAAGAATAATTAAATAAGGGTCAAGTAACCTACCTAACCTAATTGTGCAACCAACTTAGTGCAGCGCAGATGGCAAATGTACATAGCAGTTTAAATGTTCTTTGACATTTTATTTGCGGCACTTAATATGCTCATTGTGCAAAGTGTCCCCAAGTTTTAGGAAAGTGAACTGTTTCCAGCTGAAAACACGCTGAAAGCTCTTTAATGGGATCTTAGTAGTGGCAGTATTGATGGATGTATTTGTATTATTTCTGCAGAACCTCCGTCAGCAGATCCTGGAGCTGCTGGGTCCAATCTCCATGAATCATGGTGCTCATTTCATGGCAGCTATAGCCTATGTTTGGAATGAGAGGAAACAGGTGAAGACGCCAGTCAGAAATAAGGTATAAACTATTAAAGTGTGGATGATTTTCTTTTTGCTGTAGTAAAGAACAAAGTGTAGGCATTTCTATAAGCATGCTGCAGTTAAATATTTTCAATATAAAACATGATAGCAGCACGTTTGTTTGCTCTCTCACTAGGAGTGCTTTCAGGAGAGCCCGGACTCCAGCATGCCTCCGTTTCAATGCACTGATTGTATTTCTTTCAGGTGATTCCTGTGGCCAGCGAAGAGCAGCTGCTGCTGGTTGAGCTGGTTCGCTCTGTGAGTGCCATGCGTACTGAAACCGTTATGCAAACGGTCAAAGAGGTCCTGAAACAGCCGCCCGCTATCGCCAAGGACAAGGTTGGTGTTTAAGTGCTGTTTCCTCAAGTCAGCTGACTGTGGTTTTGCCTCTGTTTGTATTACAATGCTAAGACAGGAATGTGCTGGTGGATATGTGATTATCATTTGTCCCAGTGAAAACGAAAAGGGCTGCAATAACTGTTAGTACCTGAATGCTGTGTTGATTGATGCTATGATTTCTGCTTCTGAGACTTTACAGTTTTTGAGTGGAGTCCTGACAATTTTAATCCTTTATTTTTGTAGAAGAGCTTTAACTCTTTCAGTTGGAGTTTGTTCGTTGAACGCACTGACTCTGGTTTTTCACTGCTCTGCAGAAGCATCTCTCTTTAGAGGTCTGCATGCTGCAGTTCTTCTACGCCTATGTCCAGAGGTGAGTGCACTGCCGCTTCACATAACTATATAATTAGACTCCATATGCACTGTTTATTCTTTGTGTAGATCATTACAGCCCCTAACCACCCCACGTCTTTCTGTCCTAGGATTCCTGTTTCCAGTTTAGTTGATAGCTGGCCATCTCTGCTGGCACTGCTGAAGGACTCGATACAGTTGGGCCTGCCCGCTCCAGGACAGTTCCTCATACTGGGGTAGGCTTCTCTTCCTTAACACTAACTCATTGACATACAGGGTCTGATCATTTTCTCGTGGTCAACACACAAGAAGATGATCGTGCCCCCACAGGTTGAAGTTAATACTTTTGCTCCGTTGTTTTTCTTCTGTAGAGTTCTGAATGAGTTCATTTTGAAGAACCCTAATTTGGAGAGTAAGAAGGACCAGCGAGAGCTGCAGGTAGTTACTGCAGTGACCTCGACTCAAGTTCAGATCTGTTCGGCAGGTGTATGCTCTGCAGACATGCAGGATTATAAAGTGCTGAAAACAATCAGATAAAATATGACAAGCTTACTTAAGGAATTCATATCATTTGCGTATTCAGGATGTGACCCATAAAGTGGTGGAGGCCATCGGGACGATTGCAGGCTCCTCCCTGGAGCAAACCACGTGGCTGAGGAGGAACCTGGAGGTGAAGCCTTCTCCTCAGATCGTCGTGGATGGAAGCAGCCTGGAAGCTGATGTGGAAGGTGCGCTGCTTGAACCTTAAGATTGTTACTGAAAAGGCTGTCAGCTATGTTGCTCGATAGTCACACTAAACACACCTGTCCATGTCAGCAGCTGCACACTCTGCTTCTGCCATGGATGGTTTAATGCGTGTCTTATGGCTGTGTTATAATCTGTTGCTGCTGCTAACGTTTGGTATGTGTGTTTTGTAGATTTAATGCTCACAGTGATGGAGGCCTCCAGCTTCACTCCATCAGTGTACAGCGTTCACGCCCTCACACTGTTGGCCGAGGTAAAGCACCCGTGCGTCTGTGACTCAGCTCAGCTCTTTCCGCTCAGCTGTTGTTTCTCAGGCCGTCGCTCAGTGACTGCTGTGCCAGTTCTTTCCATTGTTCATCTTAATTGCACTTCAAGTGGCTCTCACTCATATTTACAGGCGATGGTTAGGCCTTTTCCTATCAAGTACACCCCCCACAGTCCACTAACACAGTCTGCCTGAGCTTCTTACAGCTGATTTACGACCACCTCCCCAACTCTTTAGTCATTATTAGTGGACCAATAAACCTGTCTTCGTCAAGCGCTGTGCTTTGGAGGAGGTGGATAATTGAAATCACTGGCCACCTTCTTGTGTTTTGGCTCTTTAGCTCAGAGTGGAGCTCATTACGCAGATATTGGCCGTGCTTCATGGATGCAGGTTATAGATGAATGGGTTCATTTAAAGCAGGTTATCAAATATATCCTGCAGTTCAGTCTGTGCACCTGTTGCTCGGCGAGCAGTGTTGTGGCCATTCCTTATTGTTATTGGATAAAAGTAGCTACGGCACAAAGGGCTGGACAAAATGTGGCGTGAACGCATGACGTTTGCGTTACAGTTGCAGTCAGCTCATCAGTAACATGTTTAATGTGTGATGTGATTAATAATCAAAGAGGCAAAGCAACCAAAGAGAGAGAGACTTGGTTAGTCTTTAGTACACTACTGTGGTTGAAACCCTAATACAGCATTTACAAGATAGAACACGAGAAACTGTTTCAAGGAGAATATCAGAGTACACAAGCACTGGAAGCTACGCCAGCATAAAAATCCCACAATGCAATGCAGTGGACTTTCAAATGCCTGAATAAATTATTTAACGTTGGTGTAAATGTGCTTTTTTTAATATAAGCTAATCTCACTGATCAGCATCCATGTTGGACTTATTTGGGCAGTTATTTTAAAGCTTTTAACAAAATTAACTTTCACTTTAGTTCTCACCACAACATTGGAATTGCATGTATATAAAAAAATACTTAAACTTGGCTGACTTGGTCATGTCCCTCTCATATTGCATCTCTCATTCACCCCAAACAAGGTTGGATTATATGTTAACGAGTGATGTGAGCACACTAAGAATTTCAAAATACATATTGAGTATAATAGTTCATACTTTGGGATTTTGGAAGCAGCTCACACCAAACAACACAAGAAGTAGGTGGTGAGGCTCAGTACTCTCCTGAGGCTGTGTCCTGTTTTTGAAGAACGTCACTCAGTTGCCACATGTACTGTAATTTTCTGATGTACAGTGTACTGTATATATACTGAATACTGGATTTATCTGCCAGGTGCTGGCTCATCTGTTGGACATGGTGTTCTACAGTGACGAGAAGGAGAAGGTCATTCCACTGCTGGTTAATATCATGCACTACGTAGTTCCCTACCTCCGCAACCACAGGTGTGGATGAGCATCTTTGTATTCTGTGCTGCTTTGTTGTCATTTAGAAAAAAAACTTTCAATTGTTTTTTTCCAGACCTTTTTTTTAATTTTAGAAATTATAATCGATAATGAAGTGTATTAAACCTCCTACTGTGGGAATGATTGTATGCATGCATCACGTGAATGTTTCCTGATTTTTCTCTGGCAGTGCTCACAACGCCCCCAGCTACCGGGCTTGTATCCAACTGTTGAGTAGTCTAAGTGGGTATCAGTACACCCGGCGTGCCTGGAAGAAGGAGGCCTTCGACCTCTTCATGGACCACACCTTCTTCCAGATGGACTCTGCCTGCGTCAGCCAGTGAGTAGGAGAGGAAATGAACTGTGTGGATGACGACTTTTACAGCTGTAACCCAAATGATTACAATGAGAGAGAAAAAGCACTTAAGATCCTCACAACTGAAAAAGAGATAAAATCTGTGAGAATTTTTAAGAAATTCAGGTACATCAGAGAGCGATTTTAAAATAAAAGCTCTAATATGTTTGAATTTCTCCTGTTGGCACATATAGCTGGGCTTGTAAAAATTACTTTCTCATTTTACAGCTGGAGAGCGATCATTGACCACTTGATGACTCATGACAAGACCACATTCAGAGACCTCATGAGTAAGCTTTATGTTTTCCCTATTAGAGACTGGACACATAGCACCTCTGGCTGTGGTCACAGACCATTTATCAGCTCATTTTCCCCTCACTGACAGCTGAAAAATGCTAATGTGTTCTAGCTATTAAAAGCTTACAGACTGTGGCAGGTGAAGTAATAACACTGTGTGTGTTTTTTTTTCCCCGTCAGCCCGTGTGGCCGTAGCTCAGAGCAGCTCTCTGAGTTTGTTCACCAACAGAGACGCTGAGCTGGAGCAGAGGGCCATGCTGCTTAAACGTCTGGCCTTCACCATCTACAGCAGCGAAGTGGACCAGTATCAGAAATATCTGCCTGACATCCAAGGTAAAATCACACATGCAGCACCTGTTCTTTAGGAGCCTCTGCTTGGTCACTGAGAACAAATCCTGAAGTGCTTTAATGTTACCTGAAAGCGCTGCTGACAGGTGAAGTCATCAGCTGTTTTGTTTTGCCGTGTGTCCTCAGAACGTCTTGTGGAGAGCCTGCGTCTGCCTCAGGTGCCCATCCTTCACGCTCAGGTGTTCCTGTTCTTCAGGGTGCTGCTGCTGCGCATGTCACCTCAACACCTCACCTCTCTGTGGCCCACCATGATCACTGAGCTGGTGAGCAGCACACGCTACATACATTTTATTATCTGCTGCACCTTTGCTTGTGTTTTACCCAAACTCGCACACTCATGCCGGTTTCTCTGCAGGTTCAGGTGTTTCTCCTGATGGAGCAGGAGCTAACAGCAGATGAGGACATATCCAGGTATTGCAAATTGGCCTGCAGTGGTAAACCCATACCATAAACAGCTCCTTTCTGGTCTTCCTTTTTTACGATTCTTTCTCCTTGTTCACCTCTAGGACGTCGGGGCCATCTGTGGCTGGGCTGGAGACCACCTATTCTGGCGGGAACGGCTTCTCCACCTCCTACAACAGCCAGCGCTGGCTCAACCTCTATCTTTCTGCCTGCAAGCTCCTGGATCTGGCCTTGGCGCTGCCGCCCGAGAGCCTGCCTCAGTTTCAGATGTCAGTATAGACGGAGTTTATCAGAGAATCAACAAGATATCATTTGTGAAGGTCATAATGTGTGCCTGTCTTTCAGTATTTGAGACATAGATGGCTACATTGTGATGGCAATTGTAAGAAGCTGGAAGAGCATAAGACTGTGAATCTCTCTTAAAGCTGTGCTGACTCATTAAACAGATGAAAATGGAGATCTTTCTGAGTATGCCATGGCTCATTACAGGTATCGCTGGGCCTTCATCCCAGAGGCTTCAGACGATTCAGGGTTGGAAGTGAGACGTCAGGGAACTCATCAGAGAGAGTTTAAGCCTTACGTTGTCCGACTAGTGAAGCTGCTCAGGAAACGAGCCAAGGTATCTCATCCCCTCCTGTCTGCACAGGTTATTAAATCATGGAGACAAATGACTGCCTCATAAAAAGAGCACGTTCAGGAAAGTGCTTCTTAAGAGTCTTTTTTGTCAAGTGTAGCTCATTTTAAATCTCTCGCGGGTTGGCCAGTGAATTTTCTGCTTCAGTAAATGAATTTTTGCCTCCTACTTCTCCTCATAGAAAAACCCAGAGGAGGACTGCTCCACCCAAACCTTGTCCTGGGAGCCGGGTCACCTAATGCTGACACTCTACGTTATCCGCAGCATGGAGCAGCTGCTGCCCTTCTTCAACCTGCTCAGCCAGGTGTTCAGCAGCAAGGCCAGCAGCCGCTCAGGCCCAGCCTACGCTCACAACCCCACAGATGCCTCTTTCCCCGGCCAGAAACAAGGCCACAAACTGGAGAGCCAGAAAGTCTTCTGGAGTCGAGCCCGACAGAACATTGAGGAGATGGTGGAAAAAGACTTTCTAGAGGGCCTTATCAAGACGTGAGGTCAACACACGGGGAGGGAGAAGGAATTAACACATAACTGATAACACTAGTGAAAAACCTCAACCTATACATTAAAAACTATATGGGTTATAAATGGGGGGGAATAGTTTGTACATTTTTTGTATTTATAATTTTACTTTTCAAAAGCTACTGTATTGATTTTAATTATTTGTATATATGGAACAGCTTTGATGACTTTCAACATTTCATGTGAAGATGCTGTGCCATTCCATATCGATGTGACTTAATAAAGATTTCTAATGAGGCGTTTACGTCGGCTTTGTTTTTCTCTTCATAATATCAAGAAAGAACTTACACTATGGCACTGGCATTGATTCTATTAGAAATATGTGCTCTGAAAAACTGTTTTACCTTGGCAAGACTTCCAAGAAGTAAATGAACAGATATAACCTGCTGCTGGGCAATTATTTCTCTGTGTGATCTATAATAAGATTGTATGAAACAAGCTTGCAGATTACTTGGTAAATTTGACACTAGAAGGCTATTTTCAATCTCTTCTGCCTTCTCAGCAGTTACAGACTGTAAATAACAGACATAGCCACTGTGACATCACCCATTGGTTTCCACATTAGCTTCATGGTCATCACTATCTTCTTTTTGGAGCCAAACATGACCATACTTGACTAAAAAGGTGAAGTGCCAATCAGCTAATGCTAGAGAACTCATACCAAATTAGGGCATCTGTGCCATGCTGATATCAATATGGCACAAGAGTAGAAAAACAAAACAATGGAAACTAGGGTGTATTATTAATTAACATCCAGCACTGTAAAAGAATATATAACAACAAAAAAGCACAGTAAGCATCATGAACATTACAGTGTACAGATGCTGATCTTTTATTTTTCTTTTATAACAGCCCTTGTTTGAGAGTGACTGCAGGCACATATACAGAATACAGTAAGAAAATAAAATGTAAATGCTCAGCTAAAGTAACAAAACTGTATGCAGTTGATCAGGAAATGTAGGAAATGCACCACGCCAGAGGAGATCAGCACCATGGACAGAGCCAAATTCCCTAGCTGGCTTCAATATAGTGCTCCCTGAAGCTGCACGCTTCATATGACCTTCGTAGTATGGAAGCAGCATGACAGGCTCCAAGCTTGGCTGTAGAGTAGCTCTATTAACTCCTCGCATCCTCACGCATCCTCATCCAATCGTTTTTTCTTTCCCGTATCCCATGAGCTCTCGCGTTGAAAGAGGCTGCAGTGGGGTTGGTAACGCCGCGTCAGCTGACTCAGAGGAGGGGGCAGGGCGTGTTGAGAAATATAAATAAATTAATAATTAAATAAACAGGAGGACGTAAATCCACGGAAAGCACCGCCATCCAACGACCCGGTTAGAAGCGCGCGTCCCCGGTGCTGACGGTGAGGCCGCGGCAGAGAGGAAGCGTCCAGCAGGGCTGGAGGAGGAGAGCGAAAGATACCCTGCTACACTGGATGGTGTGGGATGATGATGCTTCCCTGCACGCCCCGCTGATACTCAGGGACTGTCAGACTGGTGGTGGTGGTAAGGATTATCCAAAAGACTTGGGAAGGAAGACGGAGAGGAGGGGGGGGAGGCAGAGCATCATCCAGGGAGGACTGTATTGTGAGGGAGGCTGGCCGACGACACCGCGGAACAGGAAGAAATTAATAAAAAAGGAAAAACAAACAAAATTAAAACCCGGAATAGGATTTAGCTTCTTTTTTGCCCATAGACTGTAATCATCAGAGGACACTGGCTTTGAGTGAAGAAAGTCAGTTCATGATTGCTCCAGAAACGATGCAGATCCAACAGAACTGAGTGGGAATCAGCCGCTCTCCGCTTGTTATGCAACTCAAATCAATTGCGGCTCTTTAGAAAGTGTCCTACTATCTCTTTTTCTGGTGCTGCGTCTGAGTGCTGTTTTCGAGGGCAGCTGGGATTACTGAGGCTGGTCGCTCATTCCGGGGCGTGTGTGTGTGCGGGGGTGGGGGGGTAGGACCATATTGGACGCTTGCTAGTCGACGTTGGACTCCGCGGAGAGAAGATGTCGGGACAGACGCTGACGGACCGCATTGCCGCGGCTCAGTACAGCCTGACGGGATCCGAGGTGTGCCGGGCTGTGTGTAAATCCACCACACACGAACAGACAGCCCCAAAGAAGAAACACCTGGAGTGTGAGTACATCTGTCAGTCAGTCAATCCATCTATCTGACCCTCCATCCATCCTTCTCATGTACATCTAGGCCTTGCACCAAAGCCATGGTGGTCAACACCCCCCCCCCCCCCCCCCTCTTCCCCCGCCCGGACCACCCCCAACTGCCCCCCCCC
>VOQJ01000846.1:14647-27704 GCA_015052665.1 Apistogramma diplotaenia | reverse complement strand
ATAGACCCCTGATAATAGACTGGCTGCCTGTTTCCCTCCCCGCCCACCCCACCAAACCTCTGCCGCTTCATCCACCACCTTCACCCACTCTGTCTCTGTCTCCTTGTCCCATTGTCTCCCCCCTCATCCCCACTGTCTCGTTTTCCTCCCTATCATGTCTCCTTCTCTTTCTATCTCTTCCTCTGTCCCTCTTTTTCTTTTCTTTTTCTACTGCTTCACTTCTTCAGTTATACCAATGTTGGGCTCAGTTATTCACTGCTGCTTGTTATATTGCCCACATGCTGTGTTCAAGTGTTGGTGGTGTACAGGCAGAGGGTCACCGCCTATTACTCACCTCTCCAGCTCCTCTGCATTGTCCGGCCACTCCAGCTCTGTCTGCGTTACTTGGAGCTTCTTTTGATGCTGCTGGTCTTTCATGCTTTGTTTGGGGACATGGCTGAAGATACCTTTGATGACTGCAGGCCTGTTACTCAAGCTGTATGGTAAATGAGGGCAAGCGAGGAAAGGGTTTTAAAAAGATTCATCTATGAGATGAAAAAATACAGCAATGAAAGTGATGCAAAAAAACCCCAAACAAACAAACAAGAAAAACCAACCTACAAATATTGAGTATCTCTCTCTATTCACTACACAGTCAAAAGCGTGGTACACTGAAGAGGTCACCGCCTGCATCTGGATCACCATCTGCTTAGTGAATTGACTGTATCATTGGGCTTCCACAGCAGGGGGAAAAACTCTACTAATTTGTGCGTGCATCCTTGATTTTGTGTAAATCTGTATGTATTTCTGCCTACATGTTTGTGTGCGTCTATGTGTAAGCTTGCATGCTTGTATTAGGGGTCAGGAGTGAAGATGTTACCCTCTGGTCATTCATCACAAGCATGACACACTCTCCCCTGTGCTCTGGTACGCAGAGGCAATGTTTTATAAAAGAATAACACGTCAGCGGGCACCCACCGGCCATCCATTACCACCCTGTGCAACCTGCAAAGACGTAAAACGAACTCTTAGATTTCATGCATTTTCCTTGTGCAATCCCTGTGTACATATGGAAAACCACTCACTATCTTTATTCCTGTGTAGGATTATCTATTGAGCTATAACACCCTACTGGGGTTATTTTGTCCTGCAAAGACAAACTGGACAAGCAGGAGTTGGAAGAAATGGATGGATTTAAGAAAGAAAAGGGATCCAAAAGAAGTTGGTTTAAGGGTGCTGAACAGACCTAAAAGCATTTAGTGCTGGTGTGAAAGTGTCTTTATCGTCTCTGTTTCTAGAAAAGCTCATGCACACGCTTAAGGCTGCTCTTATGCCATGCACATGGCTCATCACTCATCTCTTTTGACAGCAGGTTCTACTATTACTACTTCTATGTTTACATTCACACAAATTGGCATCATATTTTATAGTGAATGATATATAAATCTACTGTTTTTGGAAGGTACATTGTTTTTAGGAATCCAAAATGTGGTAAAATACACTCTCACTCAGCCACAAAAGTAAAACCACTGACAGGTTTAGTGAAAGACATTGCCTGAAAACACAATTCAGGCAATGTTCAGCTGGGAAACCTCTTCACCTGGATGTTACTACACTAGGAAAGTAGCCTATGAAGGTATTTGTGTAGTATGTTATTGATTACAAAAATAGTAATCCAACAGAGCAGTTGGGAAAGTGCCTATGTGCAAGATAAACAAAGACACAAACATGTTTCAGTCAGATAACGCAAATAGAAATTACTGGTTTATAACATTAACACTGTTACAACTAGCTTGATCACAGTTTAGTCTCTGATCAGCATCATTTATTAACAAAATCATGCGTCCAATAAGGTGTCCAATGTGCCGGCTGGGTAGCAAAGGGAGGGCAAGAGAACCAGACAGACTGTGAGCTGAGGAGGAGGCCCATATGCTTCACAGGTGGAACATCTTAGAATTTAAAGACACAATTTATACAGACAAACACAGGCAGACAATAATAGTAAAAATGCTTTGTTTAATATTTGTTCATCCCCATAAAAAACAAGTGTGAAAATAGACCCTTTGGCAGCTTCAAGGCAAATAATACTCAAGACGTCTGTCATGTAACCTACTCACAAAATGATTATTTAAAGAACAACAATGTTGAAGAACAAACTAACAAATCTTACACATCAGTCAGTAGTGGCATCATAGTGTAGCGGAAAGGTCCCTGATTTGATTCCAGCTGGGGTCCCAAATTCCTTTTGGGATTTGGTTAAGAAGGGCGCCCTGCATAAAACTCTGCTAAATCAAACATGCTGTGGTGACCTTCTGTGACAGGGGAGCAGCAGGAAGTAGCTTTACACATTAGTTAGTAAGGTGGTAGGTGGGTGTAGTTACCTTTGTATTGAGTCAAGCTATTTCCAGTCAGTTTAATTAATTAATTTTTATTTATCTTGCTTCAGTTTATAAACTGTGGTCATCTCAAGTCACCCTAGAATGTAACATTATAATGAGAAATCCAATGATCGAGCGAGATCCTCTAAGCCAGCAGTTGGTGACAGTGGAGAGGAAAAAAACTTAACAGGAAGTAACCTCAGACAAAAGGCTGTGAAGGGTGACTGGGAGAAAACAGCATAACAAGATGCACTTTACTGGCTCCATCTTCAGACCATCAGCTTTAAATGTTGTTTGTATACAGTCAGGCAGACTGTTTTCTGTTTCTCGGTCTTCAGTAATGCGTCAGTATGTTTTTGTTTTTGTTGTGCTGTAAACAAATAATTACAAATAACGCCACTGTTAAAGACTTCGTTAAAGATTTTGTTGCCTTGTTTTGACTCGCGTCTTTAAAGGCTGCTTGATATACAGCCATGAAAAAGAAAGTACAGCCTCTTTCACATTAAGATTTTAATTATCAGTACATAATAAAAACAATCATCGGACACCCAGGAGGTCTTAAAATGAGGTAAAAACACATTCAAATGGAGAATAAGACATGACATATTACTCTGTCATTATTCATTAAAAACAAAAACTAAGCTAAGTTGTTGAAACACTGTGTGGAAAGTACACTTTTACTGCTTCCATAAGAATTAAGAGGGTAATTAGCAGCCAGGTGCTGCTAATTATATGCACTTTATTAATTGATCATCAGCAAGTGTGAGCACCTCTATAAAAGCAGCAGTTTGGGCCATTTGCAGGTCTGAAGTATTCAGGTGTGTGTTAACACAAAGCCAAGGAGGAAAGCCATTAGCAATGATCTTGGAGAAAAAATTGTTACTGCCCATCAATCTGGGAAGGGTTCTAAGGCCATTTCCAAACAAATTGAAATCCATCATTTTACAGTGAGAAAGATTATCCACAAGTAGAAAACATTCAAGATAGTCGCCAATATTCCCGGGAATGAACGTCCCAGCAAATTTGCCCCCAAGAGCAGACTGTGCAATGCTGAGAGGAACCGCAAAACCCCCAAGAGCAACATCACAGATTCTGCAGGCCTCAGTTAGCATGTTAAATGTTAACATTGATGACAGTAAAATTAGAAGAACACTGAATAAGTGTGGCTTGTCTGGAAGGAGAAATGGCAGCACAGCTTAAGTTTTCAAAGTTGCATCTGAACAAACCACGAGACCTCTGGAACAATGATGAGACCAAAGTGGTGTTTGACCACAATGACCATAATGTTCGGTGAAGACCAAACACAGCATTCCAACTGCCAAGAACCTGTTTTGCAGCCACAGGACCTGAGCAACTTGTAGTCATTGAGTCTACCATGAACTTCTCTATATACCAAAGTATTCTAGAGTCCATCTGTCTGACAGCTTAAGCTTGGCACAGATTGTCACACAACAAGAAAATGATTCCAAGCACATCAGTAAATCTACAATAGAATGGCTAAAAACGACAGAAATCAAGGTCCAGACAAAATCCAGACCTCGACCTGATTGCATAAACGAATGCCTGGAACCTTAATGAACTGAGCCAATGCTGTAAAGAAGTGTGAGAGACTGATAAAGTCATGCAAAATACAATTATTTCAAGTTATTGCTGCTGTGGTTCTACAAGCTATTTAATCATGGGGTGCACTTAATTTTTCACACACTGCTTCTGCATTTTTGCTCAGTTTCTGTTAGTTATCGTGTGTAAAATCTCACAGCTAGATGTCTGCAGATTGCAGATTGCAGTCACATGATTTGATTTCTTACCCCTCCCAATTAAAGAGCATAATCCTAGCCACAGTGGCTGCTGTTAGTCAGCCAAGAGCGAGCAAAAACACTGAATTTAGACGGCACCACGTGACGGGTGTGGCAGACTGCTTTGCATTTCCACATTATGTATTTTTAGTGCTGTTTACGTATAAAAAATGTACACACTATATTTGAACATATTTGAATAATATGAACAGTTAGCAATAAATCAAGGCTAAAAAAGAGATGTGTGTCACCTCAAAAACGCTGGCTGCCATTTATCTTTAGTGAATTCAGGCTGTCAGTTCATCTCAGCTGTCAATATGCCAGGTGTCCATATCTACTTAAAGTGAGCCTAACATTGTTGGACTCAGTGAAAAATACTCTCATACAATGTGAGAATGTAATATTGCTGCTTATCAAAGGGGAAGTGTGATTTTTTTTTTTTTTTAGGACACTCGACCGTTGACACTAGCTGGCATAATGTTAGTTTATAACCAGCTGTTGTTGTTGTTTATCTGGCTTATTGTTTAGCCCTCGTCAGCTTTCTGGAGACAGGTCATAAAATGCGATTATGCGGACTGGTGACGTCCATCTCGGCCACGGTATTAAAGATGGTGGGGCATCTATTTTTAATGGGTTAATTCTAAGTTTACGAGAATGCACCAGTAAGTTGGAAGATGCGATTTCACAATAATCAATGTATAATTATGAATACAATATTCTCTTTTCTATTAAATAATAAAATTACGGATTGCATGGTGTAATATGTCAAGTGCCGATGTTCATATGAGGGTGTATTCCTCTCATTTTAAGATGATTGTTTTTCATCTCCTGATAAATAAAACCTTAGAGAAGAAAGAGGATGTTTTTTTGAAAACATATTTTTACATTTTTCACATATTTAAAAAATTGTTGCATGTTTTGGTTTTGTGTTTCTCATTTTTGATAGGCAGGATTTCCTCCTGTTTTCCTTTGCATTCCAGTTTGTGCCACTGGGCCATCAGTATTTTGTATGTGACAGCTTGTGCTGTGTAAGACAGAACAAGTTGAGGACGATTTGAGTTATAGAGCTCTTAGACCAGTTTATGAGGACTATTATCTCTCAGTTAGTTTCAGTTTTATGTGCATTTTCTCTGGGCTGGCCTGGAACCATCAATTTAATGCTTTCATAAAGCAAGGTTAGATAGCACTGAATCAAACAGAACACTCGCTGACAATCTCCTCTGCTTTAGAGCTAAAGTCACAAAGAGGAGACGGAGGGAGAAGATGAGGAGAGGCGATGAAAGGTGGAGAGACAGTTTTATTATGTCTTTTTAAAGGCAATTTACAATAAAAGTTTTGTTTCTAGCTGCAATAACAATTGAAAATGTAGTCACACAAAGAATCCCAAACAAATATATTTACCACCCCTGTTCATTTTAGTGTCTGTTGCATGGACGCTTTATTGTGTTACACAATTCTGTGTTCATGCATCAAACAGACTTATGTGTTTTGTGGGGCAACCGTTTCTGTGGTGCTTATCACCTGTTTTATAGCAGGTCATTCCTTTCCTGATGTTGGTCTATCACCTGCTGTTTCCTGTCAGCAGTCAGAGAAACATAGACCTTCTAGTTAGTCCAAACATGTACGCAGCATTCGCTCAAAAACAAATAACAAGCAGGGATCGTTACGGCTTGAAACTGAGTATAGTGCTTATGGACACCGCAGAGTTTTTCAAGCAGGTATTCAATAAGAGTCTGATTCCATTTCGGCTCATTTATGAGTTGTGAGTGTGACTCCGTGCATTTGTGTGTAATCCATCTACTCTAGTGTGACAACTTAATTTTCAATGCTGGTGGAGACACAGCAGGCCGGGAGAAGGAATGGATGGAGAAAAAGAAATGCTAAAGAGCAGCGGTTAAGATTTTGTTGCTTTGTTAGTTTGAGTTGTGAGTTTGTGAAAGCAGTGGCTGCAATCTTTGACAGGGAAGAGGAGATTTATCACTTCTCAGTGGTACCTTAACCCTGACAGAACAGGAATGTGAGAATACCCCCCGACACACACACACACACACACACACACACGCTCATAAACACAGATGTACCCTGATGCGTTGACTGCGTGTGTGTTGTGACAGGCATGGTGGAACAGACTGCAGGGTCTTTTGTCTGGCTTTGACGAGCATGTCATTAGCAGAGACGAGGAGAGACACAGGGCCTCATCAGTATTTAAATAGTCTGACATCTCTGCCATCACATTTCAGCAGGGGCTTGCTGCTCTCCACTTCCATTTTTCCAGCTCTCTTCTTTTTCCTCCTGTCCTTTTCCTTAAATTCTATCCATCCTTCTTCTTCTTTCACTATTGCTCTGTCAATTCCATTTGCTTGTCTTCATATCAGTGACTGGGTGACTTATTCACTTTCTTTTCTTTGTTTTGTCTCAGTGTGTGTTGGGATTTGTCACAGAGTGTTACCTGCTGTGTCTCACTACCTGGTGTAAAGTATTAGATTCTCTTTACTTTGGCTGCGCCAAATGGGTTTTGGCTTTTGTGAAACGCAGCCTGTCACCATGCAAAAGTCTAAGTATGAACTCAGAATTATCCAAACATTTTCTGGTATTATTCCATAGAAACGGTATGTCTTTTTTTTTATGCTTTCCCAGATGGAGCTCTCCTTGTGGCATCTGAGCGCCGCTAACAGTCTTGCTCAGCCGTGAGTGCAAAGAAGTACTCAAATCTACAGGAGAAAAGGGAAAAAAAAGAATACAAGTCAGGACTGGCTTAATTGTGATTCTGATTTGAATGAAAAAGCACCTTCATAAAGGGGCCATTGGAGGCTGAGAGGTAAAAGGTTTTACCTTTAACAAGAGCTGCACTAAAACAACTCTGAACCTGAAGAGGTGCGCTCTCAAACGTATGTATAAAGCCCTTTGTACGTGTCTGCTTTGAATGTGCGCACCACACACAAACACACATACGCAGAGGTGATTTATTCCAAGCACAGGGCAGGTAAATTGAAGCAGGCCTTTCAGGTTGGTTTTCAGCTCCAGGTCTAATGAGAGCAGCGTTTCCCGTCTCTCCAAACAATGCGCTCCTGTCTCTTAAGAGCCCTTCCACCCGCCTGCAGCCTAGCCACTCTACATTAGATCTGTGGCCTGCAGCAGCCACTACAGTGAAAGGCCTCAGGCTCTGAAATGGCTGTTTGATTCTCTCCCTGCTTTGCCTCTAAATGAATGATTTATTGGCTGTCAATGAGGAGGCCAAGCGTAATGGACAAAAGCAGCACTGCAGAGCCCCAGTCAAGAGGATGTTGTTGTGGATGTTCTCTTTGAGGATCTCCCTGCCTCAGTCTGAAACTGTAATGAAGAGTAAACAACCTTGGTAGTGCTAGACCAAAGGTAGTTGGACGGCATTAGTAAGTGTATGACATCTTGCACCTTTAACCTCTAACAGAAAGATTTTTGAAAAGGAATTAATTCAGTTTTTAAGAAAGGCCTCGGGAAATGCTATTCATTGTCACAGTACTGGAGCAGTGTTTCATCTTAAATTGCCTCCAGTTGGGTAACATTTTTTTAGTGTTATGTTACACCATTTGGCCCACAGTTTGAGTCAAAATTCCAACTTTTACTTCTCAGATGGTTCTTTAAAAATACCGTAGGTTTCTGAGCCACAGATGGAGGGCATGGTAGGTTATCGGATACAACGCCAGTTCCTTCTGTTAGCGCAGGCTTCAATCAATTAACACCGCTGAGTAACCTACCACACACACTGTGACAAGAGTGGCCGCAGGCGGCAATGGAGACGTGTTATTTAAAATCCCCACTGCTTTTGTTCCCGTAAAAGGGGACATTAACACCCGCTCGTCCTTTGGCCTCTGCTTGTCATCCAAACGGCTAATTTCTGCAGATCCCTCTAATCCCCCAGGAGAGACAGCAGGGCTCAGAGCCAGCGGGGACGAGGGCCTCAGAGGCTGGCCGCTAGAACAGAGAGTCAATGGGTGCTTTTAGAATTGACGTTCTAAAACGTGCCTTTGTTTGCATCGTGCTCCCTGGTGTCCCCGCCTTTCAGCAGTTCTAATGATAAGTGACAGGCCATTAATTGAAGCTCTTTAGGAAGCCATCATCAGACACACGTCTGATCCTTCTCCACCGAGGCCAGTAGAACAGCATTACAGAATGGTAGATGAGGAAGTTGTTGGCTTAGGTAGTTTAATGCCTTTCATTTTATTGGTGCTAGTAAATCAGTTGTTATAAAAGAGAAAAGAGCGAGGATATTGTTGGCTGTAAAACACTCTTATTTCTCTTCTGCCTAACAACCGAGTGGTTGTTTCAGCGAGCAAAAGTGGATCAATTAGAATTTAATTCCCGTAATTTAAAAAATGTGATGCTTAATGCAATCTGCATGTATAATGGTCTGTTTTAAAAGACCCATTGCTGCAAATCAAGGACAAGTCTAAGTAATGCTGCAGTAAAACTTTCATTTGTTTTTGTGACCACTTCTTCTTTCTTCTTCTTTACTAAACAAAGTAAAAAAAAAAAAAGTCTCATCTTGTGCCAAGGTCTTTGCTGTTTTAATGTATTTTAACAGAAACAAGAAAATAGAGAATTAGTAAAATGTAAATACTCCCTTATGCTGTTTACCAGGCCAGAACTACCTTGTGTTTCATTGTCTTTACTCTCAGACATAATATATTACATTCATAAAACACTGTGTGGAGCCATCAACTGTTTTCATTTTGTTCTGAGTGTTCACTGCCACTATGAACTTCAGTCTTCAGCGTCTCAACACGACATTCTCCCGAACAAATAAACAACAGGAGTGTTTCACGCTGTAGCGGTGGCCTGCCGTAATTTGGAAAAATGCTCGCACTGCTGATGTAGAGATGATAAAAGAAATTCCTCATATAGTCTCACTGAGCTCGTGATAAGAAAATAAGAAGAGGAACATTGCAAAGTAATTGTCTATATTTTGTGATAAAAACATTAATTTAAAGGCATCACATACACCGCAAGTAATACTAGAGCCAGGTTTCAGGAGGAAGACGCGAGTGCATAACAAGATGTTTCATTTTATTCTTCACCTGTGGGTCTGTTATGTGTTGTAAAGGCTGCGTTAACTCAACTTTGCAATTGAATCTTGTCATTTTTTTTATGTCGGTGAGTAGACGACAAACATAGCAAACTATGTTAAGTTAAAAGTACCGAAAATACACACAACATATTTTTTCACAATAATATCTTAGACATATTAGGTTGTGTTGCTTGGTTCTTTGCTCATTTTGTGAAATAGAGACAATAGGAATGTAAACAGTGTGGGAATTAGAGTACAGAATAAACTACAAACATTATAACAGTCTTTTTTTATTTAATTGTCCACCTCCTAAACAAGAAAAAGAACAGTCTCATCTCCTCTTTGATCATGTCATAATCCACAAGGTCAAAAGCGTCACTGGCCACAATAAGACCTGAAACCTGCATTGAATTTATTCTACATCCCCAAGTCCAGTCATCCAGCTACAGTTCATTCCCCTCTAACCAATTTACCATCTGTGCATCTCTCCATCTTCTCCCTAAAACAGGGAAGGAAACAGTTGTCGCTGTTTGGGTTTTAGGGGCTAAATGATGTCGCTAATCGCCTGCTTTTAGTGGGGCTGATTTATGGATGGGACATGAATTGTTATAGGATGACTTATATATATGTGTGTGTGTTTGGGTAGGTGTCAGAGAGGCAGCCCGTGGGATAGGCTAAATAGTCCTATTATTTATTGTCTCTGAGCGGCCTCTCTGAACGGAAGAGCGGCTCTCCAAATTGAAATATAGCTGAGTTTACCCTTCTGATTACTGCAGTAGTTTACTCCCAGAGCCCAAGGAGATCATTAAACAATGGTCGCCACTAGCAGCTCAGCACCCCATTATGGCCCAGGATAAATGCTCAGACTGAGACATAGCTAACCCTGCTGACGGACAATAAGTGTGCCTCAAAGGCATCATTTTTCCCCTCAAAACTGCAGCAGTTGTTGCCTCAGCCTGAACTGGCACCACAACAGCAATGTGCCTTGACGGATATAGATTTCTAGCAGAAAGATTCATTGTTTTCTAGATGAGAAAAGTCACTCTAAATCCCAGCTAATGCGTGGCACTATTCTGAGAGTAAACTGGCCAGCTAATGTTGTGACAAGCTCTGTAATTGGCTCAAAATTCTAACAAGATGATTAAAATATGGTAATGGATTATGAACAATGAGCAACACATGAGCGCTTTACTGTCCTTATTATTGTCCAGCTGAATTAGCTTAATAGATGCTATTGCACTGAGCCACCAAAACAAGATACTTGGCTCTGAGGCACCTAGTAAAGTTTAAAAAGAAAATCAAAATAATTATATTGTCAATGCAAAGTGTGTGTGTTTAAGGTTATCTGGAAAAACCGGGAGCATCGAAAGAGTTAAGAAAATGGGGACCGTGTCAATGTGAGGGAAAATAGGTTATCACAGTGGAACCACGTCTCATTCCATCCCAGCCATCACCATCATCCGGCATTTCCACAATGACCTTTGCCAGCATGATGATGGCCGGGGTTGCAGGCTGAGTCCTTCACACGCTGCTGCTCTGATTACTGCAACATCTGTAACATAAACAGTGGAGCAGGACATCAGCACAGCAGACCTAACAGCCATGACAATGAAGTGACAGTGTCAGCTCAAGACAAGATGACAATGATGTTTCTGTCTCACTGAGTTGATTATGCACTGTTCAGTGTGTCTCATGGAGCTCGAAGCTGTTCTGAATAAATGGGGAATGAAGCTCCGGCGTACACCATGGCAGCTTTTTATGTCACAAAATTAAACCTTGACCTATGATTACTTCTATGATTAATAGGAACTGCACAAAAACATTTCTGAAAGGACCGTGGCGCAGGCTGGTTTATGCTGCAACATGTTACCCCCAGAGATGTCTGAGGCTTTATTAGAAATTAGTATGTATGTCGGTACACAAGTCAGCCAGGAACGTCTGGAGAATCATCACCAGTAATAATCAGCCTTATTCGATAATAGCAAGATAAGAGAAAAATAGGCTTGCATACTGCTGGAACTGGAGCTAATATGATGAGTTGGCTCTGGAGAGGAATATTATTGAACACCTGAATGGAAAGCAGACTGTAAAACTACCAACACAACGACACTGTTTGTGAAGTTTGTTGTCATTAGCTGCTGATAAAACTACATTTAAATCTTTACCAAAATAGCTAAATGATCCATAATTGTGCTGTTTAACACGCCCAGAGGTCTGCGAGGAAAAGGAGCAAGTTTCTTGTGTTGAGCGGCTCTACGTCTCTCCCATGTAGCAGGCTGTTTTTGTGGCTGTTGTTGCTGTCTGTCCTAACACATTTACCTTAAGCCATCAGCACTCATTAAATGCCTGCTGGTGCAGGGAAACAAAAGGCTGCCCGGCGAGCCAATATGCGCCTCTGACACGTCAGCCAATCCCCAGACGGTCCGCAGAGCCTGGCTGCACCACGGAATTCTCAAACATATTTTTCTAATTTATGGATGGATAATAAATCAACATTAAGGCTTGGACAACGAGTTATACATCAGAGGGAGATGGCTGCAAACTGGGCCACAATGCAGCAGAGGAGACCATGCACACATCTGCACCGAAGTAACGCTGCGTATGTGTGTCTGGGCGTGATTGCATGTAAATATGTATGTCTCTTCACTGCCAGACTCACTTTAATTTCAACCTTTAACTTGGTGGGGATGCAAACATTTTTTAATGTCACTGCTTAGAGGTGGTGAGTATGAATATTATGAATTGGAAATAAGACCATTAGGATTTACTACTGGAGGGATGGTGCTTTAAATGCTTCATAAAATTTAACACTATGAAATATGCACGCGTTTGCATTTTAATGTCCATTTATTGGCCTTTCACTGATGTGGTAGGTCACTGCTGCTATGCTGGGCCTATAGTCCTGCATTTAGTAGCCAAGATTTAGGAAGGAAATTCATGTCCTACTGCCTTGAGTTTTCTGAGTGTCAAAAGCATTATCAGTGTTTCAAAATGAAACGGGTTGCCGGTCAGTTACAAAATACCCCTGTCATGCCTCTGTGATCCGTCATAACAGAGTGTAGTCATGGTTTCAGATTACTTTGAAGTATTGTTTCTATGAACTAACATATTATCAGTCTAGGTAAATGTTTTTTTTAATTTAGTCACACAAATTTTCTGATACAGCCTTTAAATGCTTCAAATGCCCATCCTGGTGTCATTTCGTGATTAAGTAGCTAATGACAGGAACCTGAGTGAAGATGATCACTACAATTGATGCATTAGTTTCTTTACACAGGGACTGGGCACAAAATGGGTTTAATTGAATTAACGGTCAGATATTTTCCCTGCAGCTGAAACTCTGATCACAAGCATTTCGCAGACAGTTTTCAGTGCGTGGACGCTTAAGTAGACGTAGTTGACACGTTATCACATTTTTGGACTTCATCTTCTTGACTTTCATCCATCATAGTGCTGCTGCTAAGTTTGTTTGTTGCTGCTGGCACTCGCTCGCTGTTTTTGCTCTCACTCTGTTCACTGTTTGATGTATCATGTGGATAAGCTAGAGCTCCACTCTAAAATTATTAGACCTAATCATTCATTAACCTCCATTACACTGATAGGAGGGTAAACCTAACGCCTGATTACATTCTCAGTGCGTGTGTGTGTGTGGGTGTGTGTGTGAGTACAAGTTTGCGTAGTTATGTCTGTGTGTGCATGCATACATTGTGTTTATGGTGAACGTGTGAGTGTGAAGCCTGCACCTTATAGATTTCTTTGCATACTGAACATGTCTTGTGTTAATACACAAACAATTTCTATGTGTGTGTGTGTGTGTGTGTGTGTGTGTGTGTGTGTGTGTGTGTGTGTGTGTGTGTGTG
>VOQJ01000845.1:25731-38688 GCA_015052665.1 Apistogramma diplotaenia | reverse complement strand
TTGTTTTTGTTTTTCGCCCTCCTTTCAGCGCCGCGCTGCTGCCGTTACTAAGTCCAACCTTTGCATCAATCTTTTGAGTTCTATTGTTAGGTTTTTATTTATTACAGTGCTACTATTCTCATAAATGAACAACTTCACAAATCATATTTAACAGGAGCCCGATGACCCGTTTCCTCTTGCTTTTGTAAGCGTTTCAACAGATTGGCCACACGCATCCCAGGCGAAGCTTTATATATATATAAATATATATATATTTGTTAAATGCAGGCAGACAGAAAACAAACAAATCCTGACAAATGTTTAACACTAACTCAGATTTTACGCTGCAACTGCCAATTCGTGCAGCCTGAGTCAAGAGCCAGTTTGAGTGTATATTTTTGTACAGTATTAATGGACTCTCTGCCCACTGACATCAATTCTCGAGGTCCCCGATGAAAAATTTGACAGGGAAAGGTGAATTAGTATTGCAACATCCCCTTCCTCACTCACATTTTAGTTTCCATTGTTTTTCCTGAGGGGAAGGGGGGGGGTGCGGAGGGGGGAAAGCTGTGAAATCATTCAACATACTTTGTAACCAAAGATGCAAAGCTGTGTAAATTGATTTTGAAATGCACACTTTTTTTTTGTTACTTCCTCCTCCACAGAATATTTTTGTTGCTGTTCAGCATGTTTCTGCATGATCTGTAATCTTCAAACCACTTTCTTACCTCATTTTTATTCAGCACTCTTATTGTAAGATAGTCTGTGAACAGTGTAAATGGGGCGGGTCGGGGGTCGGGGGGGGGGTCGGAAACAAATGCGCAACAGCAAGTGGAGAAAAATAACCTAGTGTTACCGACACTAGTCACAGAAATATGAAGTGAGCCATGTTTTGTTCGTTTAAATGGTGTTTGAATTTCATATGCCAATAGTTTTGTTACATTGCAAAATTTTAATGTATTTAAATAAAAGCAATATTCAGATTCCAACCTGTCACCTTTTGTTAAAAGGTTTATTCACACAAAGACGTTATGAAATATTTCTGCCTCGGCCTCGTTGCTGCTTTCTTTACAGAGCGATGATTTTATTTTTTTACCCTCTGACGCACGAACCCACCACAAGATGCGAGAAGAGCGCCGTGAAAGCTGAGAGACCAGAGTGAATCTGCAGGGTCGAGGCATCGCTTGTAAAACGCTCCGGGTCATATTTGTGACTGACCAGTCGTCCTTTTGTGTAGTCGAAGCTTTGCAACTTGATAAAAACGCACCAGCAGACGTTCTTCTTCTCTAAAAAGGTTTTGCAGTGGAGTTAAAGTTGTGAAAGGCTTTGTATCATCCCCATCGGTTATATTTTTCTAACTGTTAAAACAACAAACGTGAAACTAATGTTACCCATTTTTCCCAGTCTCAGCATGCCCACCAAATAAATAATGTATAAAAAACCTGTTGCATGTAGAACTCCACAAAATCCTTGGAGCCACAGTTTCTCTCCCCTGATCCACCAACCGGTCACAGCAGACGGCTGCTGCTCTGAGGCTGGATCTGCCGGAGGTCTCTCCCCGTTTAAAAGGGAGTTCTTCCTTCCCGTTGTTGCCAAGTACTTGCTCACGTGATTGTCTTATAGTATTTGCGCTATAAAATTAAAACTAAAATAACTTAACCGGAGAGCAACTGCAAAGAAATCAAACAGTGATTCACAGATGCAGATTTTCTTTTAAGCACTTCTGACAGCAAAGCCGAGCAGCAGTTCCACCTGGTTCTCAAATGAGCACCTTGACAGAACTGCACCACCATCACTGCGCCGTGAGAAAGAGTTAAAGGACTCGTTCACATGGGACATAAACCCCACTCAGCTCGGCTCGAGTCACTCACTGCTGCATTTTCCCCTCTTTATAGTATTGTCTGGTCTTTTGCTAAGAGGTGCAAAGCTTTGGCCTCACATCATCATCACTGATCAGCTGTAATGATGGTTGCAGAATGACAGTAATCGTGATTTTCCTAAGAACAATGCCAGCAGGATATCTGGGAGGCTTGTCCATTTGAACCTGTGTGCTACTCACCAATCAGAAGCTGCAAAAGTTACAATTTTAAAAGAGAAACCCATTTATTTAAAGAAATATTACAAAACATGTCAAAGTGTGTCGAGAACATACGTGCCATCCCAGCAAATGCATAGAGGTCCTCTCTGAAAAGAAAAACTTTGATAATAGCTCCAACAGTCCCAAGGCCAAACGGGGGGCCGAACTCACTCTTTCCCAGTTACAGAATGTCCACAATACAAACAGCTGAGGACAATGATATGGACAATGAACACGGGCTTATTTTAAACAAACTCTTTCATAGACGCTCAAGTTCTCACAGCTGCGCACGTCGTACTTGTTTGTCCTGTGGTGTACTGCCTTCTCTTCCAATTAGCAGAGCCAGGCAAAGGGGTCAGCACAATCCCATCCATCAGAAAGCTGGGGTTCTCCGTGAGAGTCTGTGAGCGGGCCACAGGAGCGCCCGAGTATTACCAGTGTCTTTGTCCTTTGTCAGCTAACCAACGGTGACATATCTGCTGCCTTTACTGCTCTGAGCCGTGGCAGTGCGCCGATCTTTCAGGATGCGGAATCGCTCGTTTAAAGTCATCGACGTTTGCTGTGGGAAGAGAGGTCCGAGGACAACATGTTACAACACTCCACAGACGGACTGAAAACTGTCCCGCGTCTATAAATTAAACCACACGGAGGCACGCCCTCACCGGTTTCCCAACACTGTTGATGTCGAACTGCAGAGGCACTCCTTTTGGGATCTTCTTCTCCACCGTTTCCACCTTCATAGGAGCAGCGCTGGCAGCCGGGGGATGCAGAGTCCAAGCAGTAGGAGGCCTAAGGACAAGTCGGAAAAACTTGTCAGGAAGCATGAATTTATGCAGCCTGGAGCAGCGCTGGGCGAGCAACTGCTGCTGAATTTATACAGAGCCGGTTCACAACTCATCTTATGGCACTTTTTATTTGAGGTGAAAATCAGACAGTCCCCAATAAGCAGCTAAGGAAGAACTTCCCTTTGACGGGAAGACGAATGAGGGAGAGGAAATCGAAGCCAAAAAGACAGAAAAGAAGGAGCACAAAACACAAACTACAGGAGAGTAGAGAGAAAATTCAGTGACTTAATATTAGCATATAGATGTATAGGGAGTGGAAAGAGAAAGGCTCAGTCTGTCATGGGAAGACTCCTGGCAGCACCTGATCAATCCTTTAAGCTTTACCAAAGAGGAAAGCCTCATGTTAAAAAGTATCCAGTATGTTTGTCTCCCAAATCCAAACTGGGAGGCGGTTCCACAGCAGTGGTGACAGCTGCAGGCTCTGCCTCCCATTCTACTTTTGGAAACCACAAGTGAGCCAGAAGGGAAGGATTTTATGCTCAGTCTTGTATAAAACAGAGAGAAGCTGTTCATTAGTGCTCTAGCTGCAGCGTTTCGCATCACCTGAAGCCTTTTCAGTGAGCGAAAACCCTCATTTGATTCACAGTGAGGTGAAAACCAGAAGCAGTGTGTATCGCAGGGGTCCTGCCGAGTACTTACTCAGGCTGAGTCCTGGCTGTGGGGTTGTCTATTGAAACAGTCAGAATTCCACTACTGGCTGTCGATGTGCGCCACCTGTTGGCCAAACAGAAAAGGTGTCTCATATTACAGAGACCCCTAAAATGGACAACAATGGTGCTTTCCCCTCCAAAATGATTCACATCCTCATCCCGAGTTCCTCTTCCTCACATACACTACAATGCAGGTCATTAGGCTAATAATGACCTGCTAGAGTAGTGAGCAGTGTACTCACTGTCGTGTTCTGACTGGAGGTGTGCGGGGATTTGGCTTCTGCACTTGTGCTTGTACCTGTAAAAGGACATGAAGAATGAGATCAGTGAGAAGTGCCCACATGAACAGGCTTCACTGCCAGTTTGATTTGAATGACAAACACAGTGAGTAAGCTCTCAGGTACCTTGAGTCCCCTGCGAAAGAGAAACGTGGCCTGACGTGCTTCCCTCTGAGTCTGCTGGACAGGCGGCAGAGGTCTGCAGCGACAGAGCACAAAAGAAACCCCGCACTGAAATACAGCTGTGTAAACGGTCTCTCCTCCTCTAGAGGTGTCTGAAATCAAACTAAACCGAATGTGCATTAAAAAACAAACATTCTCACCTTCGCCGCAGCTGAAAGGGCCTTCTGACTGATGGGACAGTCGGGCCTCTCTGCTGATCAGGCTGCCTGTACGGCCGCCTCTGTGCCTCTGGCTTCCTGTACTGGGCTTCAGGGCGCTGAAAGAAGGGCCTTGTCTTCTGCCTTGTTTTCTGAGGAGAGATGTGAGGAGGATGAACTTTCATATATAGCAGATTTACCCAAGAAAAAATTACTTACAACAAGAAACTAGTTTTTCATGATCATGTGATCAGGTAAGAAAATGGTTAGTTAAAATACGAGACTGCTGTGTCACTTCAGAATTATGCTGTGCTGAATATACAATGACTTAAAAAGCTTAAAAGCTTATAAAGTTTTTAAAATTATTATTTCATTTATTAAAAGGAAAAAAGTAATTGCACCTCTTGTTAAATCAAGAATTAACCAGGTTTTGGAAAGCTGAGTTTAAATTCATTAGCCTCACCCCGGCCTGATCACTGCCACACCTGTTGAACCTGTTGAAATCACTTAAATAGAACTTGTGTGACAACGTGAAGCTAAAAGAGCTCAAAAGGCAACACGTCACGCCACGATCTAAAGAAAGAGCTGAGGAACAAAGTCATCGACATCTATCAGGGCTCAAAGGGTTACAAAGCCGTTTCTGAGGCTTTGGGACTCCAGTGAGTCGTTATCCACGATGGAGGAAACGTTGAACAGAGGTGAACCTTCCCGGGAGTGACCGACCTACCAAAATTGCTCCCAAGAGCGCATCAACACCTCGTGCAGGAGGTCACAAAACCCAGAACAACATCTAAAAGAAGTGCAGGCCTCACTCGTCTCAGTTAAGGTCAGAGTTCATGATTCAACAACGGGAAAGAAACCGGGCAAAAATGGCATCCATGGGAGAGCTCCGAGGAGAAAACCACTGCTGACCAAAAAGAACACAAAGGCTCGACTCACATTTACCAAAAACATCTTGATGACTTTTGGGAAAATATTCAGTGGACTGACGAGACAAAAGCTGAACTTTTTGGACGGTTTATGTCAATTCAGTTTTATTTATATAGCACCAAATCACAACAGGCACTTTATACTCCAAGATAAAGACTCTACAATAATGTCGAGAAAAGGAAAAACTCCTCCTCATCGGCTGTGACCAGAGGTGTATGGGGACACTGTGCCGTAACCCTGTCCATTCACAGAACTCCCACCACAACCAAACAAGATTATTTATACAAGGAACAGAGGCCAGTTTCACCAAGCCAGGCAACAGCATACTGTAACACTGCCCACGGCTAACCAAAAGCTTCCATGCTTTCATTAACCACGCTACAGCCCTCTTTTTATCCTTGATCCATACACGGCAAACATTTTAGTCTTTGGTAAAAGCAGAAATTGAAGGTTTCTTAGGATGACTTGCAACCTCATGTGTACATATTGTAAAGAGATGCTATCAGAGGAACTTCCCTGGCTAACACACCTACAAGGGACGCACCTTACGGAGAAAGTTTGCTGTTCCTGAACACCAGAGCAGTGATAATTTCACTGATGAACGATTTTTTCTTCATGACAGAAACGAGACGATAACGACCTAAAAAGGATGAAAACTGGCAAAACAGATACTGATGTCAGTTGCCAGGCGACAAGATGAGGAGAAATTAGCAGTCTTTGGTTGTGATGAAGGTGAGGCAGAGCCAGGTCTCTATAGCGGGCCTACCTGTACATTCAGCAAGCCGAGGAGAATAAAATTATAAATTTTACATATTTTTTGCCTTCTTCAGAAGTGACAAAGAGGTGCAGGCTGCTCCATCTCATCTAAACATATAATCCAAAGCACTACTTAGTTAATGTTTCAGAGCTTTCTTTTTAGCACAGTAGTGCTTTTGGAAAAAAATATTCACACCATTATAAAAACAATTTATAAAGAACTTTTTAAGCACTATTTAAATGTAACTATTCAAACTGAAAAAAATGACTACACTGATGAGGAAGTCCAACACTGCTTCATGAAGGTGTAGCAGCATTTTTCAGCATGGCTCAAAGGATATCTGCACTGTTGTGAGGTCATGTACTTCATGTCTGGGTTCTCAGTGTTTTTCCCCCAAGACACAGCTTCAAAGAAAGGCGTGATTCTCATGTTTAGTGTGTACACAGTACCTGATTGATTGCTGCCCTGTTGAGTGCGCCGGCTCGTTTCAGCAGAGCTGCTGGCCTCCTGGCTGCCAGTCCCGTGATGACCCCCTGACCCCGTCGTCTAGCCGCTAGTGGAGGGACCTTTCTGTTTCTCAGTTTAGGAGCTCCGCCTCGGGGTACGCCCCCTACTGGTAGGGATCGTAATAGCGACATTAAAACACGTACAGCTGTTTCAACTCTATAAGGGGAAAAAGCTAAGCTTTCCAATGAAGCTAATGGCAGATAAAACGGCAGCGCACGCACCTCTCTGGGCTGGTCCTACAGCTCTCTGTGAAACTCCCTTTCCTTGGATTAAGCGGCCTTTCTTCTTCACTGGTCGACGGTTCACATTAGCCTGTCTCCTTTTTAACTGTTGCTCCTTTTTGTTCAGCCGAATAATGTCATCTGTTAAAATCATCACACGAGCAGTGATCAACAACAGAGAGCGCCCTGCTGAGAGCTTTTTACCTAGCTTAGCTAGCTACTGGCGACCTCCCAGCAGTTAGCAGCTAGTATTATTAGCTTGTTGTCTATTTTAGTAACGTTGCTCATAGCTGTTGAGGACCTTACCCAAGGACATGTCGACTTTATCCGGAACAGCTGTCCTTTTCCCCCGACCTGCTGTGAAATCCCCTCTGTTCATACTTCAATCCACAGCAAACAACTCTAATGGAAACTGAAATATAGGTAGCAGCCCTCCGCTCCTTTTCTGTACGCTACAACAGACATGAACCGCCTCCAAACGTAAATAGCGCCACGCATGCCCCGTTTAGGCGTCACAGACGTGCATTGTGGGAAGTGTATTTCAATTCAACGAAAAGCGGTGTTACAAAACCTGAACCAACGCACTCATGTAATTTGTTGTATAAGGAAAAACGACACAGCCTGCTGCCATAGCAGCTATTTGGTGTGTTGTTTTTGCGTTATTCACGTTTTGTTCTACAGTCGAGCCGAGGCTGCGTTATTTGAAGCTTTACGTCCTGTATGCTGCACTGCGTTTGGAGGAGGTATGTTTCTGTAGGAAAAACGCGTTTATTCGAATGAGGAGCTTCCTCAAAGACACCGTGCTTGTAGTTTGGTTTCTTTCTCTTGCTCTCTGACTGGTGTCATTTTTTTTTTCTTCATTTGCACTTTTCCCGTCTGCAAAGACAGTGAATTTTCGCTCACATTTCTATACTATACCATTTCCTGCAGCACATCACCTTTCTCTGCACCGGGGCGCTTCCTAAAGCTTGTCAGTCACCGTCACCAGAGGCCCAGTAACCCCAAACTCTTCTTCTTGACCAGTTTATTCACTTGCCAGCCCACCATGTCGGACAAGAAACGCAAGGCATCTTCTGCATCTGCTGATAGGGAACCCCGTGCCAAGCAGCAGAAGCTGGCTCCCGTCAAGGACGGGAAGAAGGAGAGAGTCGGGGGCTGGCTGCAGAGTTCAGTGAAGCAGCAGAGGACAGAGAAGAAGGACATGAAGTTCAACACAAAGCGCCTGCGTTTTATATCTGACACTCAGAAGGTAAAGCAGGGCTCCGAGGGTGTCCTGTACTGGATGTTAAGAGATCAGAGAGTCCAAGGTAACCATCAAGCACAGCCAGCAGTTTTGGTTTGCATTGTCTCAGTGTCTCCTCTCATGACGTCTATGCGCTGTGTGTTTAGATAACTGGGCTCTGATCCATGCCCAGCGGCTGGCTGCAGAGGAGAACCTCCCTCTGCATGTCTGCTTCTGTTTGGTGGTGCCCAAATCAGAGCTGTCTACTCAGAGACATTACAGCTTTATGCTGAAGGGGCTGGAAGAAGTTGCAGAGGTATGAACTTTGTGACTTTCCAGTAATACTCACCACAGTCATCCACTTTGATTTGTTAAGATAAGAGAGGTCGTAGCTCACAGTATTAGTACTGGACAGGTATTAAGCCTAATCATAGACTTAAAAACTTTTTTCTAGTCATTAATAAGTAATGAGTAAATGATTTATAAATGATCATGTAATACCACCTTAATAAACACAGGTGCTAGAGTTTATATTGGGTTCTCATGTCTTTTTTTTTTGCTTAAACGGTGCATCATTAGTGAACCTGACCTAACAGCCAACAGCCTGTGCGCCCTAACTTTGCTCCTCTGCCTGTATAACAGAAATGTAAACACTTAAACATCCAGTTCCACCTGCTGCACGGTGCTCCGGGGAACGTTCTCCCCGGCTTTGTGTCAGACCGCAGCCTCGGGGCCGTGGTGACAGACTTCTCTCCTCTCAGACAGCCACTGCAGTGGTTGGAGGACGTCAAAAAGAAACTTCCCGTGGACATTCCCTTCATGCAGGTAAAGAAAAAAAATCCTCCCTTTCTGAGATGTAATTTGCAGGAAGTGCGTGCTGATAGATGCTCTGTATTCTGGTTATTTTCTCTCCCCACATGCCGTTTTCTTTCTGTATCGTCCCCCCGATTCTAATGGTATGAAAACTGACGCCACAGAGCTCATTTCTTCTCATTTCACGTGTATCGACTTTGTTTTTCCCCTATCATTACTTCTTCAACACTCCAGTCTCCTTTGATAGGTTGATGCCCACAATATTGTTCCCTGCTGGGTGGCTTCACCGAAACTCGAGTACTCCGCTCGGACGATCAGAGGAAAAATTACCAATCTTTTACCAGACTTCCTCACTGATTTCCCTCTGGTAGAGAAACACCCCTGCACTGCTGCAAGAACGGCCAAAGTAAGCGCTGGAGAAACAGTGAAGTGAATAAATGTTCAATGGAAGCAGAAAAAGAAGACGTATTCATAATTCATAGTGAGTTCAAAGACTCTTGGATCGGTTGAGAAACAATTACAATTTATCTTCTGAGGGTCATGAAATTATTCATTGCTTTGGGGTTGTTTTTCTAAAATCAATTGCGAGGCAAGTGAGCTGTCAGTGAGCTCATTGATGGGGAGTCTGCTGCCAGAAAGCACATACTTTTACCCTTCAACTCTACCCTCACTTCTGCACATTATTTATTGATGAGTCGGTATAAACTAGATTTTTTTTAACTGTCCAAAAGTTAAAAATCTCTTTTCCCCTTGCACTAGTTATTAAAGCTGCAGGGGTATGTGCTTTTGCTTCAGGGTTGTGATTTATATGCTATACACGGTTTGACCCCCCTCTTGATACTGTGAGCTGGGTAAAAAAAAAAAAAAAAAAGCTCCAAACTTTCTTCTTTGCTTTTGAAGTCGTCAGATCTCTGTAGCACTACAGTGTATGTTTTAACTCCTCGCTGTCAGCCTTGACCTCTGCTGAGCCTTTCTCCTTTCTTACTTCTTTACCACACAGGAAGTGGACTGGGACGAAACCCTGGGCTCCCTGGAAGTTGACAGAACTGTGAAAGAGACGGAGTGGGCCAAGCCGGGCACCAAAGCAGCGATGGACATGTTGGAGTCCTTCATTGACGTACGACTTAAACTGTTTGGCAGCCAACGCAACGACCCAAACGCTCCCGCCCTGAGCCAGCTGTCCCCGTGGCTCCGCTTTGGTCAGTAGTCTGCGTGAAGCACAGTGTTCATCCAGCAGCTGTAAATGTCAATCAGAGCGTTTCTGGACGTCTAACTTCTGAATTACTGTTTAACTCGCATCTGTAGTGCTGTGCAAAAATTCCTGAGCCACCTCTAGTTTCTTTATAAATACGGTAAATAAGGCAAAATCAGTTTGTGCAATTCTGAAAGTCAATATTTGGTGTGAGCACCTTTATTCTTCAGCTCAGGATTAGTTCTCCAGGCTTCTTATAGGACTTCTTTGGATTTTGGCTGATTTTTATTCCCATTCTCTGTCAAGATGATCCCAAACTGCTTCCCTAATGGTCCAGATGGTGGGATCAAAGTCTGATGGCACTCTTCTGATTTCATAATTCTATAAATTTGGACAATATCCCCAACGCCACTGGCTGAAATGAAGCCCTGAACCATGACAGACACTCATTGTTGGACATTAGGGCTGTCCTCCCCCTGTCCCGTGTCCTCAGACTTTTTAAGGACACACTGCACTCATTCCTGTTGGTGTCTGTAAAACTGTGTTCATCATAGATTAAACTAAATAAAAGGGAAAATGTGATTTTTTGGTAACAGGCTGCTAGTAAAGAAGATACAATTTAAAACTGTTTGTTTGACTGCTATGTGCAGACAGCTCGGGTTCATCTCATTGGTCAGTGTTAAGTGGCTTAAACAAAAGTTCAAGTCTAAAAAAAAAAGCAGCCACTGTCCAAAGAAAAGCCTGAAAAACGTTTGCTTTTATAAATGAAAGAAAGTGGCTCCTTGGAAACTAAACATGAAGAAATGAGGAGAGGCCGTAAAAGTGAAAAAACCTAGATGATTTAAAGGTGACCAGCCTCCTCTTACAGTTGAACATTGTTTGTAGAAGTCCTGCTCTGACCACTTCGTCTGTGCTGGATCTCCTCCACCTTGTCCAAACACCCACCCTTCAACTTGAATTTCCTTCTTGGGAAGAGAATGGAAGTCACAATGGGGCTCGATAGTGAGCGAAATCAGCGCAGGCAAATGCCACAGGTCAGGACGCTTGCTTTCTACAAGTCCGCTTTAAAAGGCTGATCATGCGGTCGCCCTCATTTCAATCGCGCCGCTGACCAGATGCATCAAGCTGCGACGCTGCAAACTGCTCCACGTGAGGTCGATGCTTGGTCTCTGGGATGTGGGCGGAGACTCGGCTCTCCTCAGTAATGATGATTTTCAGTGTGGACATTGTGTCAGTTTGTTCTCTGCACAACTTGGAGAAGCTGCGGATGCTTGTGGTCAGAATAAGACTTGTTTTGGGGGAGAGCTAAAAACAGCAGCTGCACTGGAAGCAGGTGCACAAGGAGGGGAGGTCGGCTAAATTTACATTTAACATGATAAACTATAAATTACAATGGGATGCTTACGAAGGTTATGCTCCACTGCCGCTACCATTAAACCACTTCCCACACGACCTTCCCATTGAGTTCACTCCTTAAGACAGCAGTTTTACTCACAACTTTTACTGGTCCGGTTATCTCTGACATCCAGAAGGCATCAGCACGCCTGTGTTTTGAATATTAATGCCTTCCCTTCACGGCTCCACACACTCTGAACATCTATACGAGTTCAAAGTGAACAACCATGGCACCACATCACAGAACAGTTTAGCTCTCAAAGATTCCCGCACCTTCTCTGAACTGGGAAAGACATTTTAATTGCCTCTCCTCTCCACATCTGCCTTTTTCTTCCCCCCCCCGGGCCAATCATGTCTTTTAGGCCAGCTTTCAGCCCAACGCGTGGCTCTGCAGGTTCAGCGCAGCGGCAAGAGCGCAGGTCAGTCCGTACCTGCCTTCATCGAGGAGCTGGTGGTGCGTCGGGAGCTGACTGACAACTTCTGTTTCTACAACAAGAAGTACGACAGCGTGGAGGGTCAGTGGAGAGCTCGTTAAAACTGTTGTGACGTCAGTCAGATGAATCAGAAGTTGTGTTTGCATCTGCATGACTCATAGGTGCGTATGAGTGGGCTCAGAAGACCTTAAAAGATCACGCCAAAGACAAAAGGCCGTACCTCTACACTCGTGAGCAGCTGGAGAAAGCAAAGACGCACGACAAGCTGTGGAACGCGGCTCAGGTTCGACTTCAGTCTCATTCAGAGTGTTTTAACACATTTACTTTTCCTAACTGCGGTTTGTTGCATCACCCCCGTTAGTACCAGATGGTTACAGAGGGGAAGATGCACGGTTTCCTGAGGATGTACTGGGCCAAAAAGATCCTGGAGTGGACATCTTCACCACAGGAGGCGCTCTCCATCGCGCTGTACTTAAACGATCGCTACGAGCTGGATGGTCAAGACCCTAACGGCTTTGTTGGTAATAACATTGATTTTAATTCTATTCATTTGATCAAATATGTGCTGCTTTTCTCCCGTACTCACCCCCCCTCCCACTGCCTTCTCGTAGGTTGCATGTGGTCTGTTTGCGGCATCCACGACCAGGGCTGGGCAGAGAGGCCTGTATTCGGAAAAATCCGCTACATGAACTACAAAGGCTGCCTTCGGAAGTTTAACGTTGCTCAGTTTGAGAAAAAGTACTGTCCTGAAAAGCTCTGAAGCCTGACATGTTTGGAAGGATGTATAAAAAGTGCTTGACAGCGTGCGTCTCCTGCACCTTGGCCTCAGGGAGCCCTTTTTTTTTCCTCTTTGTTCTTCGCAGCTTGTTTTGTTCAAAACAGTCGGCCTATTCTTGCTGGCGTCGACGCTTTTACTAAATATTCAAACATGTTCACGCATATTAAAACTGTATAAGCTGTTTGTGGCATTTTGAAGTGAAGCTTTTAGAGGAAAGCACTCCGGGCTTTGTTTTCTAAGGTGCCTTTTATACTCGTAATCATATTACTGCTGGTTTTTTCATACGAGTTTGAAGCCGTTTCCTGTCCGCTTGTGTCACATTTAGAATTTGTTTCCAGCTCTTCCACTGCAATTTCTTTAAATGTGAAATAAAGCATGTTTCTTTAACAGACTGAACTATTCTTTACTGAAAAGCGCACTCCCACCCACAGCGAGCGAGGCTTAATTTGAGATGAACTCTTTCACCAGTTAACCAAGGTTTTAAGTATTGCTGCCTACAGCTACTGTTGGATGAGAGCCCCCCCCCCCCCCCCCCCCCCCCCTATAATAAACAACCCAA
>VOQJ01000845.1:5140-15597 GCA_015052665.1 Apistogramma diplotaenia | reverse complement strand
CTGGTCCCCCCCCCCCCCCCCCCCCCGCCCCCCCCCCCCCCCCCCCCCCCCCCCCCCCCCCTCTCTGTCCCCAGAGTATCCTTTCACAGCCTCCATCACTACAGGCTTTATCTTTCTCCTCCAATTCAACTTGTTTTCATCTTTTCTTCTCATCTTACTCTTGACAACCCAATACACACTTTCATGAACTTACCCTGCAGAGACACTGTGCCTTGTGATCCTACATTATATCACTTTCACAGATGTTGCGCCAGCGAGAAAATTAAAGGTGAGATTGCTTCGACCCTAAAGCCTGTGAGCTGAATGCAGGCGCGTGTGGTATTTGTGTGTGGATACGCTCCCATTTCCATTCATTTCAAGTCAACGATAAAACAAATACTGTTGTAGAATATGGGAGCCACTGTGGAAGCAATAAGAAAAAAGATATAAAAAATATAAAATGAGAGTTTTTCCATCACAAAACCTTTTGTTTTAATATTTCCGGAACATTAGGTTCAGCCCAAGTACCTGGAAAACTAATAACTTTACTATCAGCTATAAGAGGCTCCTTTCAGCTTTTATGCTCCCTCAGTCGTGTCCATTTGCAGGTATTTGGCTACAGAGAACCTGCAGAGAGGAGTTTTCTATGTACAGTATCAGTCAAAAGTTTGGACACTTTCTCATTCAGTGTTTTTTCTCTGCTTTGTAAATTAATACTTAAGTCATCCAGACTATGAAGGAACACAAGGAATCATGCAGTTAAGTTACAGTAAGCAGTAAGCAGAAGTTCAGATTCTTCTGCTTTGATTACAGCTTTACACTCTCTTGGCGTTCTCGCAGTCAGCTTCATGAGGTCATCACCTGAAATGGTCTTCAGACAGTCCTGAAGGAGCTCCCAGAGATGCTGAGCACTTGTTGACTGCTTTGCCTTCACTCTGCGCTCCAACTCATCCCAAACCATCTCAGTCGGGCTTAGATCGGGTGACTATGGTGACCAGGTCATCTGATGCAACCTCCATCACCGTCTAAGAAGCACTCACATAGCCTGGAGATGTGTTTGGTGTCATGGTCCTGGGCCATGTGACCAGCGTTCTGTGTCACGTAGCTATTGTTTACATATTGATTTCCAGTTCCTCTGTTTCCATGTTGCTGTGCTTGGTTTCCTGCAGCACACTGTGACATTTGGGGTCACTGTCCTGTTGATGGTTGGCATGTTGCTGCAGAATGCCGTGGTAGACATGCTGGTTAAGTGTGCCTTGGATTCTGAATAAATCACCAACGGTGTCACCAGCAAAGCACCCCCACACCATCACACTTCCTCCTCCATACTTCATGTTGGGAACCACACATGAAGGAACCATCCGCTCACCTTCTCTGCTTCTTACAAAAACATGGCGTTTGGAACCAAAAAGCTCAAATTTGGACTCATCAGACCAAAGGACAGATTTCCACTGGTCTGATGTCCATTCCTTGTGTTCTTTGGCCCAAGCAATTCTCTTCCTCCTATTGTTCTTCCTTAGAAGTGGCTTCTTTGCAGCAATTTGAACATTAACTCCATATTCACACAATTTTCTCTGAACAGTTGATGTTGAGATGTGTGTGCTGAGATGAAGGACTGTTGTTTTTCTTTACTTAGTTGAGTAGTTCTGCCATAACATTATTCAAATACGGTGATTCACTGTATACCAACTCTTCAAAACACAACTGATGGTCTCAAGCACATTAAGAGAGCAACTCTTGAGAAAGCACAGCTGTTAATTGGAAGCCATTCCAGGTGACTGCCACATAAAGCTGACTGAGAAAATGCCAAGATGTGCAAAGCTGTCATCTAAGCAAGAGGTGCCTACTTTGACCAGGGAGGAGAACAACAGTAAAGGTCACTGGGAACAGGAGAAGTGCAAAAAAAGACTTAAGTAGATACTGTGCATTGTTTTTAAATTTTAATTTTTCACATTTCATTTGAGCTCTTTGCTTGTTATAACTTCACTCTTCTACTTGGCTGCCTGATGGGCCAACAACAGCACAAGCAAGAGCAGCCCACTGTCCATACTTTGGTCATTACGTCTATTTGGCAACAGTACTCTGCAAGTATATGGGGAGTCTGGTCACTGAGAACTATGTTGAGCCCATTTGGGCTCCAAACTGCTTCTGCTGTGATCCTACACACATATTTTTATGATTTTCTTTTTTTTTTACATTAGATGCCCTACATTAGACACAAGCCTCCCTGGGATTTGTGGCTCCTTCCAGTGCTGAACTGAGGGGATTTCACATGTTAGGCACATGTGTTAATGTGACAGCTTGACAAGCTCAAGCCTTGGTTAATGGGACATGAAATGCCCATAAAAATAACATAGATGGCTCAGAGTCAAGCAGAGCCAAGCCTGCTTCCAGAGACAATAGACAACTGCAGCCACAAGATGGCAGTAATCAAAAGGGTGGATGCAAACGGGTGAGAAGCTTTAGAGCACTCTTTGAGATACAAGGAGGGAAACTGCTTTTAGTTTGGTTCGTTTTACTGGATTCAGATTTTTAGATTTCACCGGTCAAGCACTGCTTGCCTTGCTTGCCCTGATATAGCACCACTGTTATAAAATAAAAATTATAACGATTACATCACTTTTGTCTTTAACGCAGTCCTGTAAAATATTACTGCTTCCACATCACAATTACTAATAAAACATTAGTGTGCCTGTTCTTCAATAGCTGATTGACGAAATTAATCAAATGAGCCTTTTCATGCTTGCGTAACACTCAGCTAAGTAAGCGGAAGATAGGAAAGAAATGACAGAGATTCCTACAACTTAGAGGTGGCGATGTGCACATTACTTTGAATTACTGTGCAGAAAGGCAAGAATTTGATGACGAAGTGCAAAACTCTGCCTGAGACAGAAAATAAAAAGCTAGGCTATCACCATTTGTCCCAACACAACAGTGAATCTCTCCAAGCAAAGACAACATGACAGCCCGAGCTGAGAGTATGACAATGTTGACTAAGAAGGAAAAGCTTGATTTTCAATAGGTAACAAAAGCAAAGATGAGCAAATACATTGTACAATTGAGTCACTGTCATGAGATTTTTCTCTGAAGTTCTCTTCGGGCTTTTAATTTTTTACTAACTGCTGTTAGCGTTGCCTTAAATCTTATATAAAAAAAAAACAAAGCTCTGCTATATGACCTACTAATTAGGAATTAATTAGGAATAAAACCACAATGAGCATCCTTAAGCTAATGGTCAGTGAATAGTTTTGTCCCAAGGGATTCAGATAAAAACTGTTTTGTTATATAGCAGAACAGCCGTCTTGTAAGCAACCAGTTACACGAGAATTACAGGAGAAAAACCTTTAAAGGCAAACAACGCCACTTCTTTCATCATGTACAGTTAATTTCAACATAAACCATAGTGGTACAGAGTCGTTGTTGGATGATGTTGCATTGCGTTGCAGAAGCCTCAAACACCAACGTCTTTGGTACCCAACACCCCCACTGGCTCAGTTTCAGGGAAAGAGGGCTGTGAGAGTTTTTTCTTGCAGCTCTACTTTCAGTCAGAATGTGTCCTCTCTGAACAAAGCAATTAGCAAGTTGGTACCTCTGCTGCAAGTAGTAACAAGGAATAAAACCACCAACATCGCTTTCTGCCAGACCAACGATAAAGCCAGCCGTCTGTACTGTACTGTGCAGTACAGTATGTTTCATAACACTTTTCAAACATAATTACATTGAGCTTAATCTGAGCACTGCTTGATCAGCACAGTCTCATTCTATCTTGTTTCATCACACCTGAAGTCACTCGTTGCTAGTCCAGTATGCAAAATAGGGTAAAAATATCTTAATGTGTGTCTTTGATTTTAAGAGGCTCATGGATTTTTTTAGCATTTCGTCTTCCTGCGTTAAACTGAGAGTACGTGAGTCATCGAGCATTTTCTCGCGCTGTCTCGGGAAGTGAAGTACTCTCATTCTAAAGGCTCAGATGAGTGCTTTTCTTGCTGCAAACCAAAAGCCTCATTGGTAAGAAATGCATTTCTCCAGACTAGTTTTGCATTTGTACAAAGAAGAGGAACTGTTCCATACATGAGGATTGCCTAGTTAATGTGGCAGCTCACTGAGAAACATCCTACACAACACATTTACAAATAAGCAAGGACAGGAACAGAGAAGTCTGAGTAATAAATTATCAGCGACGCATCTGTCAGAGAGCAGAAATTTTTGCCAGTTGTGCAGGGTCGTATGACTGCGTCCACTCCTCCCCATAACCCGGCCTCCCTCTGCTGACTAATTCAATCATTGCTTTTAATCCTGATGCTGGAGCTCCAGTGCTTTCACAGCAGGAAAATGATATGTTCCCATCAGTGCTTCCATTTAGCCAAGTGTTAATTTGGATTCTGTGACAGGGGGCCAGTGACAAAGGATTTTGATTAGGAGCAGATTAAACTGCGATCATAAAATTGAAAGTCATAATGTGATGTGGTGTGGTAAAGGGTCACTTCACCAACATTAGAACTCCCATTTCCCCGTGGCCATGTCGAGATCCGTGAATGACAGCTACTGCTTAACCTGTGATCCCTAAAGCAAGAGTGGATACTTCCCTGTGAGGCAGTGTAAAACCTGGATGTAGCTTTTTGGGTCTGAAAATTGAAATCACTGCAGAAGTTTCTCAAATTTGCCTTCTTTTTAGAGACCACCAAAGGATGCAAACATGTCCTATTTATCGCAATTTTCTATGGACCAACAACAGCGCCCACAAACGGCAGTACCACATATTTTTGACGCTGTCACCATCTGACAACAGATGTTGTCTGCAGGTAGATGTGCAGTCCGAAGCTGCCCGCGGACTGCCATGTTGAACCATCATTTCCCCTTGAGTCTCCTGCAGCTCACCTGTTTACCATTTTGCCAATGCTGTGTATTTAAGGACCAGTTCATCCACCCTTCCCTCACCAGCTACTTCATAGGTAATAACAATCTCTAATTTCCTGAATTGCTTAAACCACACTCGTTACTTTACTTTCATCTCCTCTCCTGTGTTCCCTCAGTACATTGCTGGATTCCCTCAGCTGGTTTGGAGTGTTTGAGCCTTTTGGATTTGCCCTGTAAGTAAAGAGACTCTGTTTGCAATACCCACCTGACTGCCCACTCTCCACCATCTCCCCCCTTTGCAACTATCCTCATTAAATACTTTGAGCATTTGCCAGCCTCAGGGTCTGCTTCTAAATCTGCACAATGGTTTAATTATCACACACTCGTTACATCTGATTTCAAAATGAGGAAGTGGACTGTCAGCACAGGGGGAGGGAAGCCTTCGCAAAATGTATAAATGTAGAAACATTTTTCTGATGCCTTACATGTGAAAAAGTACAAAGATTACGCAGATAAAATACTGCAGTACAACAGAAGTTCTGATGTGAAAGTACACTTTAAAATCAGCATCTTGTTTTTGTAACTGATGAAGATGGAGCCCATCTGCTGGTTGTCAGGCTACAGTTACAGGCTGCAGAAGTGCACGGTCTCAGAAACTGCAAATACTTCAGTGCAGAAGTGAAGCGGTTTGCTTGGTTCCAGATGCCACCTTTCATATCTATAAACAGAAATTCCAGCATTTTATCAGGTCTGAATGTTCAGAGGGACTCAAAGTTAGACAGCGAGCACGTTGAGTTCAAATGTTTCAGCACTGAGGGAAGCACGCGGCGCTCCGTGTGCATCAGGTACCTCCTGCTTCAGCACCTCCGCCCACAGACGGCTACAACCAGGTGCAAAAGGTGAATCAATCCTCGTCTTTCTTACAGGAGAAACATGCGAGCATTGAATAGACGCAGAGCTAGAACATGATAAAAGTGACATTATACACTCTGCCACAGTGTAGGCAGTGACAGAGACAGGTGCAGTAAACAAAACATTAAAGACATTTATATTTTTTAATCATGATGATGATGATTATTATACTATCTGCGCTGCTCAGCCTGCTGTACTTAGGAGTTAAAAAAGAAGGGCAAGGAAGAGCAGCACAAAATGAAATTCAGCTATTTTTACTTGCACCTCTCATTTAAATCCACCAGCTGCGTGATTGCTCCCACTTTACATTTACCGTCAGTCTGCAGAGGCGCTGCAGCTAAACAAGAGAGTGGCCCTGCTCAGGCGGTGAGTGGAAATGCTCTGCAGGACAAACTAACAGGTAGCATCACAGTGGCTAAAAGAAGAAGAGACAAAACAGACTGAGCCTCGCTGGCATCGCTGAGAGGCGTTAGCGCTTTAGCTTTAATGTTAAGGCACTTTTATCTGCTCTCTTATTTCCCACGAGGTCACCACAGCAGGTAGATGTGCATGTCTGATTTAATACAGGTTTTTGTTAACACCACATGCCCTTCCTGACACAACCCTCCCATTTATCCAGGCTTGGGTGCAACACTGGAGGTACACTTAGTTTGTGACCCCCCCCCCAGGCTGCGTTTTATAGTCACTTCTGGACCTTTTAGCGTAGTTTTAGCAGCATAGTTACTGCTGATCAGCAGATGCAAGTGAACTGACTTTATCTTCCAACAGTCCCTGCCCTCTGAAAAATGAATGAATAAATAAATTAAATTAAATTACACAAGTTCCCAGAAACCCTGTCCAAGTGACGACAGCCCTTGTAATCCATTGAGCTTCAACGTCAGTTGTGAGGAAATGCTTGGAAAAACGCATGGTTTCTGTATTTAAGGCTGCTCTATAATTCTATTGTTAGATCCTTTCCAATGTGCTTACAGATGCAGGAAGGCACTGATGAGGCTGTTAACAGCATTAGCCAACTCAGTCTGAAGTATTTCAAAGACACAAAGCATATGTGGGCCTGCTTTTTGTTGGTTTTGCTGCAGCCTCACCTGGTGCCTTTGAGGATTAAACACAACCATTTCAAGTGTCTTTAATTTAAAATTGTTTCTCTCTGAATGACAGATCCCATATACACTGCACACACCCCTGACAGTTTCAGCTCTTCTGTATTTTATATAAAATAGTACGTGAACATACCTGAACATTAAACGATCCTGATTCCACCCTTCTGCTCTCAGAGTTTTGTAAACTGTTGAAATGATAGCCACCTCATTGTGAATCTGAAAGAGGGGGCAGCAGGTATCTTGGTAGAGATAACATGTTAAAATTGCAGGTACCTGCTGGCAGCCTGCGCTTCAGGCTAAAGTAGAGCTCTAACTTTTTGAGGAGGCTCATGGTGTGTATACGACTGAAGAGAAAAGATTGCATCGGTTCTGGCAGGCAGCCTGGGAGGGCCTAATCAGGTATGTGAAACATGCCTGGTATCATAACCTCTCTGCACAGTTTAAATCTAGTCTTCCCTGCACTGTCCAGACCACTGTGAAGGTCATAGGGAAGCCAGAATACCAATACTTTAGATCCACATTATATACGAGCAGCCTGGGCTCAGAGGAGCAGAGAACACGCCGGCTCATCCATCCTGTGTCCTCCATTCTGAGTGTGAACTTTTAGCCTCTGTGAGACAATGCAGAGCAAACTCAAATCGTGCTTCAGGTTTTTTCCAAAGTGTATTTGCACCTTCTTCTGTCAACGTGTTAAATATTATAAAATCATTACTGTACATTGATCATGTGCGAATATATTTGAAGACTGTGAAATGCTTCTTTTTAACTCATAAAAGTCAACTGTGACACATTTTAATTGATTAAATGTAAAGCAAAAAATTTTTTTACATCTTTTTGTGGTTTAAATTTATATGATTATGGATAACAGAGTATGAAAATCAGGTCTTCAGTACCTCAAATTATTAGATTTCATTTCAAGTTTGAATTACAGTTCAAACAATATAAATCGGTGTATTTCTCAGTCCAGTTCAATGCATACGACCACAATCAGAAGACTGCTGACTTTCACACGGACAGTAAGGAGACGTTTGAATGTGCTGGCTGTTCTCAGACTGATGAAGAGTTGACTGGAAAGGAAAAGCGTGGTAGGAAAAGGTGCACAAGCAACAGGAATGATCGCAGCCTTCAGAGGGCTGTCGCTGTCTGAAGCTGATCTGATATCAAACCACTGCTGAACCAGAGACAACATCTGAAGCGTCACGCCTGGGCTGAGGAGAGAAAGAACTGGACAAAGTCCTCTTTTCACATGAAAGTCGGCTTCGCATTTCATTTGAGAATCAGAGTCCCAGAGTCTGGAGGAGGAGTGGAGAGGAGCCAAGAGTCGGAGGTGTTTGAAGTCCAGCATGAAGTTTCTGCAGTCTGTGATGGTTTCAGGTTCCATGTCATCTGCTGGTGTTAATTGGTTCGCTGTGTTTTATCATGTCCAAAGTCAACAGAGCAGTTCATATACACCCATCTGCTGACGAGCTTTGTGGAGATGCGGATTTCCTTTTCCAGCAGGACTTTGCACCTCCCCGCAGTGCCAAAACTGCGACCATATGGTTCTGTGAGCGTGTTATTACTGCGCTTGAATGGCCAGCCAACTCACCTGAGCTTCAACCCCACTGAGAGGAAGATGAGAAACACCCAACGCAACAATATAGACAAGCTGCTGTCATGTGATCGCCGGGAGAGGCTCCAGCTTATCCCGGATTGGATGAGCGATTAGGAAAGTGGGAGACTGAAGTACCCAAAGGCATCTTTCAGGATTCATGGATAATGCAAACTATCCATGTATCATATCATTATCATATTGAATTATTATCGTATTCATTATTTAATCATATAGATCTTATTGTATCTGTGAAGGCCCTGCAATGTCACCACTGCTCCCTTTGTGTGCCAAAGGCTGGGAATGAATCGTCAGTGCCAACATGGATGAATGTACCTTGAACTGTACATTAAAAACTACAAACTATAATTTGCTTCACTGTAGTTCAGCTAATTTTGTTTTGTTAGACTACCAGTGTTAAGTAGTTTCCTCAGCACTGCCTGGGATGGACACAAAATTTCACTCAAATTGATAACTTGATGGTGGAGACTTATCAATTATACTAAGCTGTGCAAAAAAATAAATAAATGATGCAGCAAGAGAACAGAACATTACTCTGCTGCTGTACTATTCAAAATGAACCTGCAGCATGAGGGTACGAGTGGGCTCGGTTTGTTTAGCTATAGATGAGTTACAAGCCAAAACGAAGAGGACCAATGCTCTCCAGGCAGGCCACTTTGTGACTGTGATTAAGCAGCGACACAAAATAACTCATGGTTTATCTCAATTACCAAAACACACTAATGAATGGGAACGCTGTTATTTAGACTTAGGATTGTAATTATTCATGGTCTGCGCGACTTTTAGACTTAATACCTTTAATGAGTTCTGCTCCTTGTGAAGGAAAACCTCCTGGGAGCAAAGCAAAACTGGTGCTGGTAAGTGAAGGAGATGTCCAGTGACCATATCGCATTGGTTTTGGAATGATTTCGGTCCACTGAAGGCTGTTTCTTCAGGATTTCTGCCCCCTTTTAATTTGTGACGCTGAGTATGACTGGATCTATGACACTGTTTTCATTTTTCTCTCCACCTTCTGCATCTCAGGCTCAGCCTTAAACTACATCACAGGCAGTGTTGTTTCACCCATCCAGAAAAAAAACAAAAAAAACCCATCCACAGCCTGTTGAAGGTTCACATTAAATTCCTCCGTGTCGTTTTGCCGGCTGACACGCTGACAGAAACCTCCGCCATGTACCCGAACAGCAGCAAACACGCTGGAACAAAACTGATTTGTGATTCTGCCATTGTTTGTGTACCTCTGCTGTACAACAGCGGCAGGAAGCGTTCCACAGAGCGGTGTACATGGCACACCGCTCTGAGAGACGCATCAATGCAAACCCTCATATGTGAGGTGACAGGGTCGTGGAGGAGCCCACGGTGGCTGATGGCGGCGCACAGTGTGACATTTCCTCCGTGTCACCACAGTTTTGTTCGCAGCACCAAATTTAAATGGATATCAAGAGGATTTATTTTAGCTGTATGTAGCTTTTCGAAGGCTGTGCCAGTGCAGCTGCAAGGAAGGATCATGTCTGCAAAGAAGAAAAAATAAAGCAGTGCATATCAGGATCTGTCCTCGCATGCATGTTAATGGAAACCTGCTCCCTCATAAACGATTTGGTGGTTTAAACTGAACTGGAGTCATAAAACTGCGAGTTCTGTCCAAAATAAACGGAATTGAGCTCTCCCTGTGCACAAACGTTTTAAGCAGAGCTGCAGATGCGTTGAAATTGCTGTCTTGGAAACACACACGTCAAGTCACAGGATTCATTTTCTTGTTAAAAACGTCCTTTTCTGCATTTAGCTACAGCGCTGTAAATGCAGCTACTTTTAAATAAATCCCACAGTTAAGAGCACTCTGGGTGTTCTCTAATTGCATCTGTGCGATACATCTCTGCAACTGTGTGTGTGTGTGTGTGTGTGTGTGTGTGTGTGTGTGTGTGTGTGTGTGTGTGTGTGTGTGTGTGTGTGTGTGTGTGTGTGTGTGTGTGTGTGTGTGGTGAGTGAGGGGGAGAGAGTGA
>VOQJ01000841.1:11505-22791 GCA_015052665.1 Apistogramma diplotaenia | reverse complement strand
TGCCCCCAAAAGGCAAACTCCCCCCCCTTTGTTGGCCCCTCGTCCCCCCCACCCCCCCAAAAAAAACCCCCCCCCCCCCCCCCCTTGTCAGACTGACTGCTGAATCAACAGCAAACTGGTCCAATGACCCCCGCAGCCTCCGTCCACAGTGGTTTTATTAAAAGCGCACTGCTGCGCTCACATCTCCCTGGGAATAAATTTCCACTTGCATCGAACCACGCGCATGGCAGGAAATCCTATTACTGTGCAATATTTTTTTTTGGCGTGTTTCTACTTCTCTGCCGCCCACTGTGTGGGCTTATATGTGGAGCGAGTGGGCCGTCTAGTGCCTACCAATACCGGGGTGCGCTTTCACTCCTCCTCAACACCTAATGATAGCTCAGAGGGCCTCTTAATCAGCTCTCTGTGGACTCTGAGTGCAGAGCTGTGATAAAAGTTCTGCAGTGCTCCACACACACCTTTTCGCCACCTTCTCATGCATTAGCCATTTCTGCTCCCTCATCGATTTGTGTGGGCAGCGGGAGCGCAGTCAGCTCAGCTCCTGACAGAATGAGTGCCAGCGTGCTAAAGCTTTTTTATTATCATACCACAGGGCATCGGCCTCGCGCTCCAGCTGCCAGCATGATGAAAGAGTGCCTGCAGTTCCTCATCGAGCCAGCCAAGAAGCTGAAAATCCGGCTCAAGGTACACAACTCCCCCCACAGAAACTGCTGCAGGGGCTAAATGTTCCTCGAGTCACATTTTCTTCTTTCTTTATTCCTGTTTCTTTGCTCCAGGAGTCTCGCAAAAGAGTGAAGCTTGACAAGAAGGAGCCTCTGGTGGAAAGTCAGCTGTTTATTATGGAGCTGGCCCGGGAGCTCAACAGAATCTGCCAGGTAAGCTCTTCTCTTCCTGCTGTTCTTTATCACCTGCAGTCATTGGCACTCGTTCACATCGCCTTTGTGTCTCAGAGATCAAACATCCTCTGCCACATCTGGGCCGGAGAGGACATCTGGCCAGCAAACGTGTGCCGTCACTTCATTGTGGAATGGGCTGCTGAGCTGGAGACGCGAGTGCAGGTATGAGATGGTGCCTCGTACAGAAAGTTCACTGTTTCTGGATGTTCTTAAAAGTCTGTATTCTTTGTTCAGCCGAGGATAATCCCACCTGAGCACCAGTATGAGAAGGCTGAGAAGAAGGACTGGAAGGGACACCTTCTGTGCATGCTGGAAGCAGGGGGCGAGTACGACATGGGCCCCCACAAAAGGGTCATCATGGATTGGACCCGGGAGATTAAAGGACGACCTCAGGTGACTTTCTTCTGGTGCCCGGCTGCTTATTAAAGTCTGACCCAGTTCCCTCCTTGCTTATCATAAAGATGATTAAGCGTAATCTGGCCCTCGGCGATGATCTTGTCATACTCAGGCTGTGCTGGAGCTCTGGCCTCAGATTAGCGTTAACGGTTCCTAACTGCTTTTTCCAGCCCACCGTGTGGCCGGGTGAGCCGGTGCTCATGATGCTGGATGATCTGGAGTTCCAGTGGAAGAGGGGCCGTCTGCCCAACCTGCTCCCAGCCGTGGAGCTCGTCATGCTGGCCGTGATGAACGCCGACAGCCCCATAAAGGTCTGAATATGTCGCTGAATGATCACGACTCATGTTCTGTGGTTGAATACATGGCAAAGAATGTAAGAATCTAACTTAGGTGGTTTGAAGCACAAGAAATTTGATTGATGTTCTCATGTCGGGTGTCTGGACTAAGAGTGTCAAGTATGATGCATGCAGTCATGCTAATCTGTTTATCTCATTGTTCAGCTCACCTTGACCTGCTTTATGTTTCCACTGTGTGTGTGTGTGTGTGTGTGTGTGTGTGTAGGAGGATGTGACAAAGCAGTGGTTGGTGAAGAAGCAGAGAAGCCAGAAGATTGGTGAGTACACGTCATCCAGTCTAACAATACCAAACGCCCTGATTCTGCAAAGTGGTTTTTGGTCTGAAACCAACATGATGTTAACTGTTGCTACCTGATCCAGACCCCAAACCTGATCCAGACCCCAAACCTGATCCAGACAAGAGCCAGAATAGAATCTTCCCATCCAATCAGAGTAAAGCAGAAAATAAATAGACACTAATAGACTGTAAGTTTCCCTCTGGGATTAATAAAGTGATCTATCTGTTTAGGTTCAGGCACCGACTGGGATGCCTCCTGGCGCCTGTTAGGTGAATCATATTCCTGATGAGTTTATGGGCTCAGTCACTTCATATCATAAAACACGAATTTAATCAAGTAATTCAAATGTATCTGAAAATCGACTGTACTGGGATTGTTTGCAGTAATTCCACCATCAGAGTGAGTCTGAAGGCCAGTTTAAAGCTAAGGCCAGTGTGAAGTTCTCAGACCTACTCGTTAGTTTGCATCCGGAGGGGCACCTGGATCAAACATGCAGAGCTACCTGCTGCGGTCATCCTTTGTGCCTTTGATTAAATCGTACATTAGCTCCTAGGATTAACATTTCCCACCATGAGGCAGCATGACTTTTCAGAGGCGACTTCGTCAGCTACATTTACAGTCGCCTGCCTCCGACTCAGAAGTTAAAGCCAGCAGGAAGCCACAGAGGCAGAGCGGATACATACAGAAATGTTGGTCTCAGCACAACAACTACAACGTCACAGTCAGTAACGTGCGAGTGTTACAGTTACCTGTTGCATCACTGCGTGAGTGGAAGCGTGTTCGGAAACCCGTCGCAGGATTCGGGTGGAGTCCGAGTCTCCCTGTAAACTCACGAGCTTCTCTCGTCTTTCAGATGCTGTGCGCTACGTCCCCCACGGCGGTAAGTCCCCCTCCTGACTGCTGGCCACTGATTTACACCCTTTGATGCTTTTCCATGTGAACAGGCTGGTCTGCGGCTGCAACAGCTCCGGGCTGGGGGTGGATTTGGAAGAAATTTAACTGAGGAATTTTGAAATTTGTTTGGTATAATTGCTTGATGACAATCTTGTATCGAAAATTAATTAATCGAACTTGCTTGAAGTGATATTGTGACTTCCTGTATAATGACATCACAGCTGTTTCAAAAAGCACAGAAGGTCCCAGATCAGCACATTCTGGTCTTCCTCAGGATAATGTCTGTGTCTTCTTTTTCTCTGCAGTGTGGAATTGGATTTGTGATGCAGCAGGTATGAAAATCTCTGCTTTCCATGTTTCCATCATTTTACTTGTAAATTGTAATTCTGTAATCTTTAATTCCTTAGAGGACGTCACTCTGGACTCTGACTCCTCCCACCCGGGCCTGATCATCTCCGATGATGACAAACGAATGCGGTGCGGCTCGGAGCGCCGCAGCGTCCCGCGGTGCCCCCGGCGCTTTGACGGCTGGTGGTGCGCCGTGGGCCGGGAGGGTTATGCCCGCGGACGCCACTACTGGGAGGTGGAGGTGGGTGAGAGGGACTGGCGGCTGGGAGTGGCTAAAGCGTCGGCCGTGAGGCAGGGCTTCCGCTCGCTCAACACGGACACGGGATACCTGACCCTCCGCCTGGAGAGGGGCACAGACCTGAAAGCCCTGACGGTGCCTGCTGCCCCTTTACCCCAAAGCCTGGTGCCGAGGAAAGTCGGGGTATATCTGGACTACGAGCAGGGCCAGCTGTCCTTCTACGACGTGGAGAAGCGCTCACACCTGTACACCTACACCGAGAGGTTCACAGAGGAACTGTACCCTGTGTTTGGGACTGTGGAGGTGGTCAAAGACCTGGTGATCAGGCCGGCAGACGTGAGACAGCCGTGCCTGTGCCCGGGGCCCTGCCTCTGGACCTGAAGCAGCGGCTCAGAGCTCCTGCTCTTATTCTGCTGAAACAGAACCTCATGTGCTGTTCTGCTACTCTGCCTTCATGGAGACATGTAGTATCTGACTCTATATTTGTAAACGAGCATCTTAATAATGTCAAGTGAAAACGGTATTAAATTGCTCTCAAAATTTATTAGATTTATTAGATTTGAGACTTGGAGCAATTTAAAACTGCTGTTTTTCATGTCACACATCATGTGGATTATTTTTTTTTTTACATTTTTTATTGTTGATAAACGCAAAATAACCGTCACAAATGTTACAGCATGAGTGCACAGTGAATGACGATACCCGAACATAGCTGAATCTCACTCTGACTCTTTGTATCGAGCTTCCCGCAAACACTTGTCAGGCATGAGCTTGTTTTTGTTTATTTGTGCTATATGAGACACGGCAATGCTTCTTTTCTCTTCTCAATAAATCTGACTAATCATTCCAGAAATCTCTGGAAGTCTGTTCATCTCGTCTTCGCTTGCGTAAACAGCAGATGTGCTACTGTGGAGGCGAGCAAATCCAGCATTAACCCTCACACAGGTCCCTGGCGGAGGCTTGCTGAGGGGCGTCACGGCCACAGTCAATCAGAGAGTATAGTAAAAGGTTTATTTCATATCTTTATTATGTGCAATAAAACTGGTTTATGAAAACTGTAATAAAAATAAAAGCTCAACTGTTGAAAAGTGATACATGTTGATCCAAAGACCTGATGTGTTTTTGGTGAAAAGTTCGTCCACTTGCAGAGGACTCACTAAAGCATATGAAGCCAAACACAGTATGAGCTGCAGAAGAAGCAAATACAATCTTTCTGTCTTTACACACATTTTCCCCCCAATACGTACGGAGGCCTGGAGGTGCAAAACAAAAACAAAACAGGAAATGGTTCATGAAGGACGTTCAGAATCATAAACTATAGACTGTAAGATTCTTATCGCTGTTAAACCTGACAGAATATTTTATTCTTTATCCCTGTAAGCTATTAATGTTGCATTGTGGGTATGCAGCTCTTGCAAACAGTCTTGCTCAGGGTGTGAAGGGTAATGTTATTCCAGTCGCTGCCGTTGTTTCGAGGACTCGAGCTCCTTCCATTCAAAACCAAAAAATAATGTCCCAATATTTTTACACTAAGTGAATTAAAAAAATTATTCTAGTGTTTTGCACCTCAGGGCCACCGTACATGCATCTCACTGTTAAAATCTAGCATTTGATATATCAATCTGTTAAAAAAAAACACTAAGCATGAAAAATACAAACTTAAGTCAGAGGTGCCAGTGTATGAAACACCAAAAACGCTGCGTCATTTATATTTTTGATCGTTTGCCTATCGCTGTTAAACCTGATCAATCAGGGCTTTTTGCTCGTCGGCAGGAAATGTGTTTGCAGATGTAGCAAGTACGGAAATGTTAAAAGAAACCAAACGTGTGGAAGAAAATGACAGCAGTTTGTAACAGACATGGGGAAACGGCCTCTACATGGAATGGTTATTATTTGGTTGCCACACACACTCGTACATACACTAAAACATTCAGCGTTCTGAAGGCGACTCTTTTTAAAAGAGATTCTCGCACATGACTCCTCATCACATCAGACATCTGGATGCCAATTTGTCAAACAAGCCCTTTAAGATTCATAAAACATCTTCTTTGTGACAGTAGTTGCCCCCATGACGCCCCTCTGAACCACCTCCTTGGTGACCTGGCGGGTCACCGTGCCGCTGGTCTCGGTGTGCTGCGTGGTCATCATCATCCCATCTGCTTCAGAGAGAGCGGTGCGCAACAGTGAGCAAGCACATCCCGTTCTAAAGAGAACAAAAACTGAGCTCACGGTGTTTCAGTACCTGAGAAGAAGGGGTCGTCGAGCATGGTGTGGGAGATGTTGGTTCGTGTGCTGACTTCTGTCGGCAGGTGGAAAACCTCCCGCCGTGTCATCGACTGGCTGCTGTGCTGGGACGAGGCGCCTGTACGAGACGAGGAGGGACGGAAGCATAAGTCTGTTACCTCCAGGACAAAAGGAATAATGAGAAAGTGACATCATTTAAATGCCTGCTCCAATACGGGCTTTTAAAGCAGAAGTTAACCAAACTTCCACCACCAGGGGGCAGCAGTCTACGAGTTGTGTTGAAAGGTCTTTGGACGCGTGTTGATGTAAACAGGAGTGTTATTGTAACGGCCTGCCCAATGAAATACGTGGCATTACACAAATACAGCCCAGCTCTGTTTCAACTCTGCCCATATCGCCGTAACACATTACGCAGATGTCTAATGCGTCTTTAATGTACTTTCTGTACATTTTCACTCGCATGCTGGACGGTTATCGCCTCCGAGTGTCACGTTAGGTGATTCTGCTGCAAGTGGAACCCTGAGGTCAACGAGCACCTGTTAAATGGATTACCTGTTAATCTTTAGACTTAACTCAGTATCTCCTCTTGTGCACAGCAGCAGGAATGTTGTGTAACATTTTTAAGGTAATTTACGGATTAAAGACAGAAATGCAGAGAATTGCTGAAACAGTTTAGAGACTTCTGCACCTTCACATTCATGTCAATATTTGTCCTTGACTGAGAGGACCGTAAGCAGCCCCGGAGGCACCAGAGGATGGATCTTTTTTTTTTTGCTGAGAGCTTTAAAATTCATAGAGCACATTCCTCTTACATAACTCCAAAACGTTTGCTGTCGCGTACAGAATGTCAGCTCTGTACAGAGGCCGTCCCACATCCTCATACAGCAGACTGACATTTACATTCGCGCTGCCGAGGGGACCGGCTGTCTATTTTTAGATCTTTCCTGTATTCGTTTTAGCTTCTGTTAGCCATCTGTCAGGGTGGGCTTCGTCTTACCTGCGTCATGGGATTCGATGGTGATGATGCCCTCCCTCTCAGGACCAAAGTCCTGCGTGGTCCGAGCCTGGACCTTAAACTTGTACGGGATGTTCTCCGTCAGGTTTGGAACGATCAGACTGGTCTCGGCGCCGTCGCCGTTCACCTGGAAGGATCGCGTGGCACCTGGGAGAGATGGGAAACACTGTTTTCTAACTGTTTTCAAATATGAAACTATTTTCTGTCATCTCCTGAAAGCCTCACCTCCACCATGCAGCTGTTCACAGGTGACCATGTATCCCAGGATGTCTCCGTTGGGCTTGCGTGGCTTCTCCCAGCTGAGGTGCAGGGAATCGGGGCTCAGAGCTGTGAACACCAGAGGGCCTGGAGCGCTGGGAGTGCTCAGGGTGAAAGGTGAGCCTGGGAGGAGCAGAGACAGAGGGCAGCATGAGGAAGCAGGAAAAGCACAGCGACTGAATCATTTATGGAAAAGCACGATTGTTTTTATCGGCGGATGGCTGAATGAGCACCTGGCATGGGGCTGAGGGGGCTCTTGGGGTCCATGGCGGACTCGATGGTGATGACGCCCTCTCTTTCTGGACCCCAGCCCTCCTGACTCTGAGCCTTCACCTTAAACAGGTAGGAGTTATTTGGCAGCAGGTCCTGGATGATCACGGAGTTCTCTGCTGGGTTTGTCATATTGATGCGCTTCATCTCACCTACAGAAAACACAGGAAAGATATGAACTGCCTCCATAAACAGGAACTGAGCATGTGCAGGACTTTTTCTCACTCTTCTACATTAATGTGCTTCATTTACGTCAGAACTGGTCCTTGTGTTTACCTCCACTGAGAAGCTGGTAGAGGACACAGTAGCCCAGGATGTTTCTCTCACAGTGGGGCTCCTGCCAGCTGACCTTGAGGGCTGTCGGCCCCAGAGCAGAAAACACCAGTCTGCTCGGGGTGTCTGGAATGCCGGGGGGGAGTCGCGCATCTGATCGGCAACACAGAAAAGCGTGAGTGGTAACCAGAGCAGAGAGCAGACTCTCTCCTCTGCCAGTTATATTGCCATTATTATGCTTTGTAGTGACACAATTGATTTAAAAACCATCCCTGATGAAATATTGCATTACAGAGTTCCTGAGCAGTCCTAAACAGCACTCCAATTAGGGGCTGCAGGATAAACTGTATTTGACATAAAATTCACTCCCAGTTTCTATGAAGCAGATGAGCAGTTGTGGTTTTGGCTCCGAACAAATTATAATGTAGCCAATAATCCATCCACCAACTCTTAAGGGAAACGTCTGTCACTTTAGCTCTTAAGCATTTAAAAGAGTGAAATGAATTCGCTCTGAAAAGCAAAAAGCTCTGCCAGGTCTGAAGAAGGTGATGTGACGTGTCTCACGGCCAGCAGGGGGCGACAACTCTGAGTGCAGCACGGAGTGTGGTTGTGTGGAAGTCCATGTAAAACAGCTCTCATCTGCCTTTATCCACGACCTCAGTGATCGGTCTTATTAACACTGATGATGATGATGATGTTCGTTTGCTCATTAAAGTCCAAAGGATGATGCAGCGGGGTATGCTTCAGTGTGATCGACATGTCACTACCACGTGTAATAATAATACGATATGCATATGTGAATGGAAAATGGTTGTTAGAACAGCAGATCTCAGAGCGAGGCACATTTAATAAAGCAGCAAAGACTGAAGAGGGGTGCTTTATGCATCGCTCCCGGAAAAGCCTTCCAGTGCTTCCATGCTTGTATGCTGCAGACTTACCCTGGAGAACCCTGTCCAGACTATACAGGGCATCACTGACTTCTGAGGACTGAGTCCTGGCCCTCGGGCCCTGAGACAGGCTGTAGCTGAAGTGGCTCTGAGAGCTGCTCTGCATCCCAGTGTAGCCGAACCCACCTGATGGCGCATTGAGCAGGGGGACGGGGGGGGGGAGGGTGGTAAAGGAGGAGGACACCAGGAGGATAAAGGAAATGATGGGAACAAAATGGAAGGTGAGGAAAGTGCATAAGGAGAGGAGGAAAACGAGGCAGAATACAACACATGGATGAAAACGAGGGAGGGAGGGAGGGAGGGAGGGAGGGAGAAAGAGCGATAGTCAGCATAGCTCCTGCAAAGTCTATGTGGACAAGCCTGCTGTGCAGCCAACAGCTCAGCCCTGCTAACAGACGCCCAAACCCACAGGCTCATGCGCTTGCACAGGTTACCTGTCGAGGCATCTTAACTGTTGCACTCCAAAAAAAACACAACTTATGACCCGGAGAACAGAAATAATTCTTTATGAATTCACGTAAATAAAATCGAGCCTCAGTGAAAACTCACCAAGATCCGGGAATTTGCTTAACTGATCTCCCATGACGATAGAGTCACGGATGTTTTCGTCCGTGTAACCTCTGTTCTCCGAGCGCTTCCTCATGATAACCTCGGATGTGTGGACCCCTCCTCCGATCATGTCCTGTCTACGAGAGCTTCCTGCATGAACGGAGACACAGGCGAAGGGTAAAGATGTGCGATATTGTGACATTTTGCTTTTCCTTTGTGCCGTTCCTGCCACCCATCATACCTGGCCCAGACAAGTAGGTGGTGGTGGTTTCTGTGGTGAAGGAGCCACCTGCCCCTCTGTAGTTGGAGCTCAGAGTGGACATGGGAGAGGACGACGCTGAGAGGTTGCGTGTCCCTGACCCTCCTGGGAAAAGGAAGGTCTGGTCCCACTTCCCATTGCTCATATAATCTGTGATGCACAACAGCGAGAGCCGGGGTTGTTAATAAGACAGTGTAGATCCTGCAGCTGGCATGTATTCACTTTCACTCTGCCATTGATGGGAAGCAGCCTCAGCCAGTCCACAGAGAGTAAAGCAGCAGCAGTTTCAGTCCTACTGATGTGCAACTTAAAGGTTACGCAAAGAGCAGCTAATGTTTAGCAAATGTTCACCATGTGCAAGCAAGGAAAGACTTTCCTGTCAGTTCAGGCGCTGAAGGTTACAACTGCACTTTTTCTTTCAATCGAACCGGAATAATTGATCTGTTATTGCTAGAAGACTGCAGACTTCTCCAGATAGTTACATGTTGCAGGTCTGTCATATATTTATACTGTTGCAGAGATGGATAAGATCAGCGTATGCACGAGTCATCTATGTGAGCCAAACTCTCAGGGTTCAGACTGCTTGGTTTCCAACAGTTTCCTACTCTTGCGCTGAGCTGATGTCACTCCTGATATAGTCTTTGAATTACTATACCAGCAGGTACGCGGGTTGACAAGCAGCGGGATCTGCTTGGGGAAGCCTGGGAAGGAGCAGCCACTCAGAAGAAAGTGGCCATGAAGGACGGGGACGTTTTTATTGCTGGTTGTTAAATATAAAGCCTAAAAATCACAGAACTAAAGCGGCAAAATAGAAACAACTCAGACTTAAAGCTAAGGGCTAACACATGCTAGCATACACATTTACTATCTAATCTCAGCCTGTTTGCATCCGTAACGTCGAGCTAATAAATACCGAGACATTTGATAGAATATCTTTGACCTGCAGGTGAAGTAAAGCATCCATGTGGTGCAAGTGGTAACTGTTGCTAACATGTATCAAACAGCCTCCTGAGTTCTTACAAAACAGTTTCATGAGGAAATTTGCATATCTGAAGAAAAAAAGCTGCGAGAAAAGGTGTTGTTGGAGCTGCTCTGCAGAGATAAGAGTGTATTTCAATGAAATACTGTACTTGCACTAACTAAGCTTCTAACACAGGCAAGCTGCCTCCAGATCACAACCAAAGGATACAAAGATCAGACCCGATCATCAACTGGAGCTGCAGCAGTTGATGCCAGCGCTCCTCTCTGGGCAGGATCTACGGGACAGGCACCTACTAAGGGATAAATGATGATGTGTCAGAGCGGATCGAACCGCGAAAGCAGCGAGAAACGTTGTTGCCTTGCTGGGAGCATGACTGGCCGTGCATAACAGCTGGCATGCTGGCTGCCTGGCTGCCTATCTGCGGGGCTGATGGAGTGGTCTTCACCTGGCAAGGGTGTTTTGGTGTAGCTGGGGTGGGGGGCCTCATCTGAGCTCGTCTCTGTCTCTGTGCTGAGCCGACTGGGGATGACATCCACTCGCCTTTTCCACGACACCTGACGGAGATCCAGGTTGGACCCCACCAACTTGACAAATTTCCAGCCTTGATTTTGTGGTTACAGTGGAGAAGTAAGCAGGCCAAGGATAGAGTTGTTGTTTTTGAGTACTTCACAAGAAAAATGCAACACATTCAGGGCTTCTGGGTATATATCACTTAAGTGTAAACGATCTCGGAGGCGAGGAGCAGCTTTAGCACCGCCTGCCAGAGAAAACTGAGAGCAAAACAATGGCTGCAAAAGCAGGAGAGTGACAGCAAACTGAATGGGTGAAGACCTTTGGGTTTGTGATCATAGAGACATCCATTGCACATGTCTGCAGCAGCAGTGGAAGCAGATGGAAGTGATATTTAAAAAGAGAATTCCTAATGTCAGCCTCATCAGGCATTTTACACTGAGAACCTGAAGAGGTGAGAGAACCAAAACAATAGGAGGCTTTAACATCTCTCGTGGTGGATCAGACCAACAGCTCACAGCCGTGTTCGTCCCCTCTGCCTTGGAGGATGTGGACAGAGGGGACGAACACGGC
>VOQJ01000841.1:1043-11313 GCA_015052665.1 Apistogramma diplotaenia | reverse complement strand
AAAACAATAGGAGGCTTTAACATCTCTCGTGGTGGATCAGACCAACAGCTCACAGCCGTGTTCGTCCCCTCTGCCTTGGAGGATGTGGACTGGAATGAGTGGATCCATATTACAGCGACAGCTCATTCTCAAGCCTGGCGGTCGCATGGCCCTCGGCCAGAAATCAATCCAAACTGAGCAGCAGCGCGATAAGATGATGCAGCTGTTATGAGAAGCTTGTGGTTCTGCTTCTAGATACTCACCATCACCGGAGACACTGGGTGTCTTGGAGCCTATAGGCGACTTCAGCACCTCATTGCTGTACATCAGATAGCCATCGTACTCGTCTCCCGCCTCGGCATCCACGATAGGGACGTCTGGAATGATGGGAACTGGGGACGGGAAGAGAGAGGGGTGAATGGGCTTTTTTGCCATGCAGATGGAGGTTTAACAGCAAGGGCTCTGGGAAGTGTTTGCCACAGACTTACTGGACAGAGGTCTGGCAGGCTGCGATGCCAAATTGATGGTTGCATCTCTGAAGGGGCCCCAGCCCACGCTGTTCTTGGCACGGACCTTGTACTGGTAGGTCTGTGCGCTCTGGAGGTTCTCGATCAACAGCATTCGCTTTTTAGGGTTGTCAATCTTCACTTTCTTAGCTGGTCCCACTGGCTCTGCAAGAGGACAGGGGCACCGGGGTTATGACCGTGCACGGCTAACGCGCGGACATGCACGGTCCAAGAGCGGGTCTCTTACTCATATCGTCATCGATGGGCGTGTAGACGACCTCGTAAGCTGTGATGTTGCCGTTGGTCTCTGCAGGCTCGGCCCAGCTGAGCTGAGTGACAGTCGGACTGATGACGTTGAAGGCCAAACGACCAGGTTCTCCGGGCGCTGCGGGAAAACGGAGCCCGTTGAAATTTGTCCCAGTTGGGAGATTTAGATAATGCCACAGAAACGAGCTCTTAGACAGAAGGTTAGAGGGTTCACAGGAATTACCGTCCTCCAGTGTCTGACAGGGGACGACGTCAGTGTCGTGGCCATCTCCCACTCCGTTGTAGGCGCACACTCGCATCTCGTAGTCGCAGTAGGGGTACAGGTTGGTCAGGTCAGCGTGCGGAGTCTTCACATCTAAGACCTGGGCATCTTTCTCTGGGTCGCCATAGATCCAATACTTCACCTAAAAGAAAACAGCATTTGATAAATAAGAAAAATGTGCTTGACAGGAATCAACTCTGAGACTGACGGTGATGATTCGTGTACCTTGTACCCCGCGGGGTTACCAGGTGGGGGCTCCCAGTTGAGGCGGAGGCTTCTGGGTCCAGTTGCTACGGCCTTTGGGTTTTGTGGGGCGAGCAGGTGACCACCAGGTGAGGCGGCTTTCCTGCTAATAAAATCCATCTGTGCCCTCTGGGCTATTTCTGGAGATCTTGGAGCTGCAGGAATTATCAGATGAAGCAATCACACAAATGCAGTTTCAGTAAATCTTTGGTTCAATGTTTCTGTGGAGCCAACAGTTCAGTCTCACCTCCATCTGCGACATTGACAACGGTGGTCTTCCTATCGCCAATAGAAGCATTGGTGCTCGGGTCAAACAGCTCGAGCTGGAAGCTCTCAGGCTTGATGGGGCTGGGGTAGGTTTTCGGCTCAATCACAACGTTCTTTTCCATCTCCCCAGGAGCAAATTTTAGGGGGGCGGATAACTCAAAGCGCTGGGCCTTCTTGGTCCGCCATTTCACCGTGGCAGGGTTGTCGAGGTTGCGAGTGCGGACCACCGGGATGGTGTAGTTTGAATCTGATGTACTGAAGTTCTGCATGTCCTTCTTGAACATTACGGTACTGGGTTCTGGATCGGAGAAAGAGGATCAACTTTAATGATCCGTTCTCCTGCTGGAAGCTGCAATCGGGACACGTGCATCCGTTTACCTGGTAGGTCCGTGATGGTGACGGTGGTCCTCGGGTAGCGTCCCAGCTTGGCTCCCTGCCTCGGGTTACTGAGGTCCATGGCAAACTGCTTGACCTGTTTATCCTCCAGTAGACCATCTTTCTCATTCAGCTCCAGCAGGCGAACAGGAACGATCTTCTGAGTCTCACCAGGACCGTAGGTCAGGTCTCCTTCTACAGTCACGTAGTCCTGAAACACACGAAGGAGGAAGAGATTCGGAATGTGGAAAACCCGATGGCTACAGCCTGTAAAGCAGGGACACTCAAACCAGGTCCTCGAGGGCCGGTGTCCTGCAGGTTTTGGATGCAACCCTGCTGCAACACACCTGAGTCAAATGGCTAAATCAACTCCTCAGTGTGCAGTTAAGTTCTCCACAGTCCTGCTAATGATTTAATCGTTTGACTCAGGTGTGTTTATGCAGGGTTGCATCCAAAAGCTGCAGGACACCGGCCCTCGAGGACCTGGTTTGAGTATCCTGCTGTAAAGGCTCCGAAGTCTGTTCTTTCCAAACCAGGCTGGAAATAACGGAGCGTTTCGTCCCCTGTTTTAGTGCCGGACAGGACCATATAAAGTGTGGAGCACTGACAGGCTTGCATGAAGGCCCGGCCAGTAAACGTGGTCATTTCTTTGGCTTCATGTTTCAGTCCCCTTCACATCAAAGTTATCACACAAGCTCACCTTCTTGTCCTTGGCAGTGAGGTCGCGTGTGCGGTAGGTAACTTGAGTGCGCCCGTCCTCGATGATCTCTCTGCTGATGGGGATGTTGGCCACTCCGTCCTTCCTGCTGTAGGTGTACGCTGGCTGCAGGAAGGAAAAGATGCTGGTGGCTGTGGGAGAACAGAGGCAAGAACCAATTAGTGCAGCCGAAGACTGAACAGTTTTGATGAGGTCAAAGCACGAGGCCTCACCGTGCTCTTTGATGATGGTGATGTTCACAAAGCGTTTGCCGATCTCAGCGATGCCCAGAGGCACACTGACGGCCTCAACCTTCAGCTGCTTCTTGTCATCGTCTTCATCTTTGACGAAGAGCGGCACGTGAACGTCTACAGACTCCACACCTTCTTGGAACTCTACGGCTCCAGCAGCCTCTGCAGAAGAAGAGCAGGTTCACGGCTCGTGGTAAAGAGCATGTAGCTTCACTTTGCCGCACAGATAACGCACCTCTGTCCGTGGCGACTGTGTAGTAGCCTGGCACCACTTTGAGGTCGTGGAAGTTTCCGGACTGGACGTTCTTTTCAGTGAGCTTGACGATATCTGGGTAGCTGCTGCGAGGAGCAGACAGGACGCTGTCCGCGATGGTGTAGTCCTGCCTAAAGAGCACAGCAGGGTCAGAGAGGTCAGACGTGCATCTCTGTAGTGTTTCCTTTTATTACGTCAGTATGTACAGTACCTTTTCCCAGCATTACTCTGCATTCTGCAAGAAAGAAACAGCAGTAGCGTGTGAGAAAACTGACCACTCGTTCCAAAACACACACACATCTTATGATTACCGATCACGTTACTGGAGAAGTAGCCGGTCTCACCTGAACGAGGTCTTTTGCGCCTTCTGCGCCCCGGGAATCTGCTTGTACACCTCGTTCAGCTGCGTGGGAGAACAGCAGCTGAGTGAAAGTGCTCGTGCACTCAGACACGTGTCCACAGTCAAAAACACTCACGTTATCAGTGACTTCACTGCAGAGCTGTTCAGCCTCTCTGGAATCAGGGTGGGTTAGGCTTTCGGAGAAGAGCCGGTTTAACCGGAGTGAGATCGGGAACGGGACTACACGTGATGAAATGAGAGAACATATTTATGTAAACAACTGTCCTTTAAAATTGTTTCAATTAATGTGCTTTTGAAACAGTTTGACACCCACTGGTCTCTTTGGGGTTCGGCTTTATCAGAGCCTGGGGGTGATTGGCTCCACGGTGGACGTTATCCGTGACCTTCCAGCGGACCACATCGGTTCCTTTGAGTGGACCGGTCCTCACCATCGGTGTGTCCAGGTGGTCGGAGGCTAGCATAGACTGACGGAACAAATACTCATCTTCCTTGAATCCGACCATGCGACCTGAAAACAGGGTTCAACATAAGGTGACTCCTGCCGGGAGGGCGAAGGATCTAAATCAGCACGTGTGACATGACAAGAACCTCACCTCTCCTGCAGCAAGGCAGCAGAGCAAGGCAGCTCTGTGATGGAAGAGACAGAACGCATCACTTCATCTGCGACTTCTGTGAAACATGAATTATTTCTGGGTCCGAGTACGGGTTCGTACCTGAAAGCAGCTCTTGCAGCAGGCGCAGTATTTCCAGCAGCAGAGCAGCAGAAGCGCCAGCAGCAGCAGGAGGAACAACATGAGGGGAAGCAGCCACAGGAGACTCGCAGGGGGACACTCTGAAGAGCCATCAGGAGAAGGTTAGAAAGTTAGAAACACAATCACACAAAGAGCTGCTGTCTGAGCTGCCACTGCTTCTCCACATCAGAAGGTGCCGGCAGCAGTTATTCAGTTATTTGCCTCCTGGGCGTCTCCCAGGGGAGGTATTTTAGGAACAAGGCCCACAGGCAGGCCCAGGAGAGATCTACTGCAGGCTTCTCAGTGTCATTAAATAAACAGCAGATTAAGCTAAGAAAGAATGCATCCTAAGGTTATTATATAATAAGAACATATGCACCACACATGCTGTTAACTTTTCTCCAAGTTGGCCTCATAAAACTAACGATAAGTGTTAAATTACAGAACTCTGTGTGATCAGGTAGGATTTCACGATACAACGATCCTGCAGCTCACCCTTCTTCTTCAGCACCTGAACCTCCAAAGAGCTGTTCACGAGACCCAGGTTGGAGACGGTGTAGTAGTACGTGCAGTCATCGTCCTCGTCGCGGAAACTGCAGGACTCAGACACCTCCTCCTCTGAAACACAAACGTACATTAGCCAGGTGTTATTATACTAACGTGTCACAGCTGACAGGCCCCTCTTTGTGTGTGCTCACCTTTTTTCAGCTCGTCCACCATGATCACGTTGAATGAACACTGTTTGCACTTGTCTTCTTCCTTCTTCTCGCCCGTCTTCCACGCCTGACACTGGACGCAGCTCCTCGTAGCCTCGCACGCGCCAAACTGCGCCTAGAAAGGTGACAAACACATGCAGGACTCTGCACATGTTAACTCACACTAAAACGTACATGCATTCTAAATATAATGATGCAAAATTGTTCAAAAGAGCAATTCAGCTTCTGATATATTATCCAGGGGCATAAACGAGCGCATTTATACATCCACACACCTGGAAACTTGACTCACAGGATGCAGTAACCTCTCCTTCAGCGTGTGAACATTCACACCGGCCGCAGACACATTTTCCTCGCCCACTGCACATCACCTGGCACAAGTGGAGACACAGTCATGCACTGATTATCTTTAAGGATAGATGATAACCTCATGTAACTAGGAAATCACTGGCTCCACTCACCCCTTTGCTGTCCAGACAGGTCTGGTTGCTCGTGGGACATTCGCAGGCATTTCCTGACCAGCCCGCAGTGCACGAACACCGACCCATAACACACGAGCCACGGTCTGACAAGAGGGGATCAAATAACGGCCACTTTAAGTAAAAAAAGCCCTTTTGTGACACTTGGAGTAGTTTTGCAAGTAACACTACTGTTACATGTCATCAGTGTTTAGGCTGATGCAGCTAACAAAGCCAGAGTTTATGGTGGGAAGGGTCACGAAGCAGCAAAGACACTAAAAATGCTGCTTTACTGTATAAACTGGAGCTGGTGAAAGTGAAAGATGTTGGTGGAAGCCATTTACGAAGCAAAATCACAGCTTGGCTCACCGTTGCAGAGGAAGCCTCCATGCCTTTGACACTGGGTCTTGTCATACTCGCAGTAGGGTCCTTCAAACTGATTTGGGTTGAAGCATATGCAGGTTCCGCACTCCTGACATTCTCCACGTCCTGAACAGGGTTCATCCATGCCTGGAGTCCTGCACTGGTTGGTGTCTGCTGCTGAAGCGCTGCCTGAACAGTTACAGAAAGGACCCACCCTGAAGGGGAGACATGACACCACACCATATTAAACCCAAAGCCCTGAGACCTTCAATCAGATGTGTCATAATCCTGGTAATTTTATTATTACTCTTGCTTGAGGATGAAAAAGTGGTCTCACCAGCCTTTATGGCACTGACACTTCCCGCACACCAGATCTCCGTTGTAGTGGCACCTCGGTGAGTCACGGATGGGCGTCTGGAGGAAAGATTATTTTAGGGATGATCTGTTATGTAGAAACGTGATTGTAACTTGACTTTTTGTGTGCATCTGTCCGTCTAACCTTCTCACAATCGCAGGTTGGACACAAAACTGCGGCATTAACGTTGACACCGTTGCTAAATGTGGTCGGTTTGACTCTTATTACTCCCCCTTTTTCATCTGGGCCCGTTTTACAGACGCTCTCTTCACCAATCATCCGCTGAGCTTTGAGCCGCATCGTGAACTTTCCCTGGAGATCATACAAACACAAACAATCATGTTTCCAAATTCATTTCATCTGTGGGCACCCTCAGAATTCATCACACAGTCCCAAGACAAACTTGTTAGGCTAACTGCTGATTGGCTGTGGTGTTGAGTGTTTGGTTGTCTGCCTTCCTGTGTCCATACAACTAAAATGTCCAAGCAGAAAACATGTGGATGTATGTTTGACAGCACAAAGCAGGGCAAGCAAAGCAGGCAGTGCTTGCCCAGTGAAGTCTAAGAATAGACATCATTTAAAGCCAAAGTAAAGTGATTTCTCTTCTGTCATCTCAATGGTCTATTATAAAGCTTCTCAAGTGTCTATTTGCATCCGTTCCCTACATTACTCCCATCTTGTGGCTGCAGTTGGCTTTTGTCTCTGGAAGCAGAATTAATGCTGCTTGATAGGGGAGCTGCTGACTCTGTAGGGGTGGGTTCTCTTGGGTATGTACAGTATATAAGCTGGAGCTTGTCAAACCGAGGCTAGTAGATTTTTCTGGTTCTTTGCACAGGTGCATTGTGGATAAACCTCTGGTCTCTGACAGCAAAATGACACTTGTTTTCACTGCACAGTGTGGAAACGGCTAGCATTAGCAAGGAAGCGCATACTTTATTACTTATATTTAATAAATAAAATATTTTTGATAGACCATCTTTATGACTCTTTTGCTGTTGTATCTTGGGTTTTATAGTGAAATAGGGAGGACTGTAATCCTTCAGTTGTTTCCAACAGTAATGATAAATTAGAACAGATGTCTGCACATCCTCAAGCTCCAAACGGCCAAAATAATAACAAAAATAATAATACATAATAGATTCATTAGTAAAATTAATTGTTTCCATCTTGTTTTCTCACATACAATTTGTCCAGGCTGGAAATTAAAGTCCCCATATTGTGCAACTTGTCCATTTAGGTTCAAGAACTTAGCATCGAAGGCCTTGGGTTTGTCCTCTGCACGGATGCTCATCTTAGCACGGATACTCTGAAAGGACAGACGTACGAGCAGCCATCAGCACACAGAGGTTGACCGAACAGTGTACAAAGTGCTAGCAGCAGTAAGGAGTTACCGTGAAGGCGGTCTCCATGACCTGCAGGATGTTGGAGGAGTCTTCTTGCAGCAGACCGACCTCAGCAATGGGGAAATATTCTTTGAGTTTCTGCACACAATACAAAAAAAGGTAATGAAGGGCCATAAATATCTTTTTTTAGTTAATCACAGACCGCAGGCATGACTTCAGTGAAATCTGGAAAAAAGCCCACCAACCTCGTAGTACGTGTAGGAGTGGTTGGTGACAGCAAGGATGGGGATAATGTTGTTCTTTCCCAGCAGACGCACCAGTGTTGGTATTGAAGGGTAATCCTGCTCTGTGGCCTTTGTGTATGAACCATTTATGTCGAGGTGGCACTGCTCATCATTGCGTAGTAGGACGCCTGACAGCACATTAGCACCATCAGCTTCATAATGGAAGGCGGACTCGGTGGAGAAAACCAGGAGATGCGTGCTGTCTTTGCGCCAGCCGATTTTATCCTGGGATGAGGAGAGAAAACCCAGATATGGTGACAGATTTAGACCTGAGCAACACTGGTTTAGTATTTTTATTTACCCCACACACTGCAGCCTGTAATATGGCATCGAAGCCTCCCTCAGGAGCATCCAGGTTGCCAGATATTCTCTCCTTCTGAAGTTTATCTGTGAATTCTTTCAAGTCGCTCGTCAGCTTGATGACGTTTTTGAAAGAGAAGGGAGGGTCGCTGTTGGGCCACGGCTGTTTGAGTCTGAAGGAGGATAAAGACAAAGGTGAAAGGCTGATTATGGGTTCACTGCGCTAACGTACGCACAGAATGTGCTCTTCGTTTTCTCTCTTACTTGGAGGGCCTCATGTCGGTCTGGGGCTCGATCACTTTGTCCACAAACTCTCCAAATCCAATAGTGTAGTCGTTCGACAGCTTCTCCACCAGTGAAGCTGCAGGAAAAACATTCCCAGTCAGTGTCACACCAACAGCCATCACAACCCTCACCTTGACAGGGATGCTCACCAAGCTGCTTCCCCATTTTCTTCAAGTTGTCCAAATCATCCTCCATGGAATTTGAGAAGTCCATCAGAATGTAGAGATCCAGAGGGCCTTTCTCCGGGGCAAACACGTCCACGTTCAAGCTTCTCTCCTCTCCTGGCAGGAAGGTCATCCTGACATTCTGCGGCGACACCTGAGGCTGCTGAAGGCTGACGTTGATTTGTCGTTTCTGAGCAGGAAGACGGACAGAAGAAGAAGAAATGAGAGTTGAAATCGGAGTCGAAGTCTTTTGACTGTGGAGGAAGAGTGATGAAGACTTACTTCCAGGATCTCCTGGCTGCTTTGAACTGCAATGATACTTGCAGCCTTGCAGCCGTGGACAATTATATTCTCGTGCAGATCACAGCGAGGGCCATTATAGGTCTGCGTGAAAAGGAAGGTGGATTTGTGAGGAGCGCTTCCCTGCAGAATCTTCGGATTATCACTTAAGATTACATTCAGTCTGCAGACTACAGCTACTCATAACAGTGCAGCAATATCATCTGAGATGCTAAATGCTAAGAATGAATCATCTCCTGCTCTTTCATGTCCTGCAGTTTCTCCTCTCACCTCTTCAGCGCAGTAGGCGCAGCCTGCACCCGCCTGCAGACACTCGGAGCAGGTCTTGGCTCTGGAGGCAAAGCAGTAGTTATCTGTTGGAGCAGAAGGAGAACGGGAACGCCGTCAGAGGCCGTCGCATGAAACGTAGCTCAACTGAAACTAACAGTGGCTCGAATCAAACAACATGGAGACACATTTTATGATGAACGCTTTACGAGTCGGTGAGGCGAATCTTTGTCACCTTCAGTGTGAGAGCAGGTCAACAGGACCGCGAGCAGCACGAGTCCCACCGAGAGATGCAAGGTCCATCTCCCCATCTCCTTCCTGCAAGAGGAACAGACGTTTGCAAATGTAGAAGATGCTCAGAAGCACTTTGGGGAGAGAAAAGGTTGGAGACACTACTTTGAACCGCCTGTAGGCTCTCATCACCTTCACTTCAGTGTGGGAAAACAGCAGTTTCAAAAGACAAACAAACACCGAGACCTTATGAAAGCAGTTTTCCTCTTCCACTGAATCACATTCTTTAAAAAAATGACAAAAAAAAGTGTTTTAAAGTGCGCGTTTGCAGTCTCGTAGATGATTTGTGTGCGCAGGTTTGTGATATCCAGGAGAGACCACGTGGGAGCATCCAAATACAAGACAGGAATCTTGATCATCAGTTCACATACTGTTAACCGATGCGTCTATAAAAAGCTTCTGCCATGCAAAGCACTGAGGAGACACACTGTGTGCAATCGCTGCTCATTTCGTGCAGCGAGCCAGATGAAGCTGCAGCGTGATGGAGGGAATCATGATATGAAAGGGCGGAAACTGGGTGGAACCTGGAAATATTTGTGGCAGCATGCTGTGCAGACTCATCACAACAGAACCGCTTTATAATTTCACACTGGAATCTTGGATGGAAGCTGCAAGAAGCACTGAACAGAGGGCACTGTGTGGCACCAAATGTCTCAGTAATTGCCTCAGTGGGCAGAAGAAGGGGAAAAAAAAGGGTGATTTACTGCTCCAAAAAGGAATTTCTCCTTCAGGCGAGAGGATGACCTGTCCGAGTTAAAAACACATGGGAGAGACAGCCTGGCAGCTCGGTGTGAACTTGAGCTGGCTACAGGTGTGTGCATGAGCGAGGCGGGTCATAAATCACTGAGCGGGGTCGGCGAGGCAGGAAAAACAGAACAAAACAGCTCTTCTCCTAAACTGGATCAGCGCCCCCCCCCAAACATGAGCCCCAGAAGAGCAACCCTGGCCATTG
>VOQJ01000838.1:7170-34683 GCA_015052665.1 Apistogramma diplotaenia | reverse complement strand
TTCCGGGCACGTCCCACCGGGAGGCGGCCCCGGGGCAGACCCAGGACACGCTGGAGGGATTATATCTCTCGGCTGGCCTGGGAACGCCTTGGAGTCCCCCCGGATGAGCTGGTGGAGGTAGCTGGGGAGAGGGAGGTCTGGGCTTCTCTGCTTAGGCTGCTGCCCCCGCGACCCGGCCCCGGATAAGCGGAAGAAGATGGATGGATGGATGGATGGAAATCTGTAGTTTAAAGTGTTAAAGTGTAAAACTAGAAAATGTATTTTCTGTAATCCGTAACTCTGTGATAACAATCCAGATATAATAGAAGAAGAAAAAAATCCTTTGTCATTCTAAATTTACTGTGTTAATTGCCACACAGGCCCACAAAAAACGGAAAAGTTTTAGCAGATGAGCCCTTTCGTCTCCCCCCTGCATGGGTTCCAATTGATTTTTTGCCTCTGAATCATGTCTTTTGAAAGCACTACTATTATCCCCCTGTGGCATGCTGCACTGATGAATGCCTTTCAACCCTCTCTCCTATGTTTCTCAGCTAGTCATTATCAAAGTGTTGAATTAATCAGCTTTTTAACAGCAGGAGCTATCATGAGGCTGCTAAGCCTCATTTCCAATTCCTACAGTATCCCCTGCTGTTTTTTTTCCTAACAAAGGTCCTTTCTTTTTGGATTTTGTTTTTTGTCTCATTTAATAATCTGTAGACTACTTGAGGCATTTGCATGGTTGCGGTACATTTAAATCAATATAATGAGCACAGCCCTCTCTATAGGAAAATCATTTACTACAAATCCTATATGTGCACAGATGTTTATCTTTATGCTAGACTGGCTACTGTGGGTTACAGGGTATCTGCTTGCCTTCTTACCCTCACTGGCAGAGTATGTAGTCTATGCAGTTATTCAAACATATGCAGTGGGTAAATACAGTAGTGCACAAAAGTGTTTTGCTTGGAAAATGAAAAAATTATTGAAATGTGCAAATATACAGTAAGGGAAAATACTGTACATAAGGGAAATACTGTATAGTTTTGATTAGATTGAAAATCAGTATTTGCTATGACCACCTTTATTCTTCAACAGTTCATTTTTGATGTCTTTGATGACTGGAAAACCAGATTTAGACTGGAAAACAGTGTCCATGGACATCTGGTGTTTGTTGGGTAGTCCTTGTCAAAAGCTCATAAATATTAGTCAATTGTCCGAGTTTACTGAGTAGTAGTAGTTCTTTTTTTATTAAATGCACTTTGAACCGTCACCATTTATTTAGTCAAATATATCCACTTTATATGCACATACTGATATGTTTTAGCACTGAAAACCAGTAATGGTGGGCCTTTTCTTTTACAAAGGGCACATTTGTGTTCTGCCTGGTATGGTCAGTGGGGGCCAGCTGTGATGATTTGGGCCGAGTCAAGTTTGATGCGCTGGTAAGAGAGGTCCTGAGTGGCCCTTTAAGTAAGGAGACTGCGGCCCGACATGGCATTCTGGTTTCTGTGGAGGCTCCACCGAAACAGCTGACAGTTCCTTTGCCCACTGAGGGAACACTCTACGAGTATTGTTTCATTAAAGAGGTAAGGGTGCTTTCGATACTGTTGTGCAAATTTCACTCATTGAGCTTCATATCTTAAATGCAAGTCTTCACCATTTCATCATTTCCATGTAAGGGCCCAGGCAGGTGGGAGCTTTGGACAGATAAGCTAAAGGCTGCTCGCCCCATAGGCAAGGACATGCAGTTCAATGAGATCATTGTTCCCACTGAGAACACAGTACGCTGCATGGCACTGATGGAGCTCCTCATCACTCACCAGAAGCCCACTATTTTCATCGGTCCCACCGGTACTGGCAAGAGTGTCTATATTACAGTAAGTTGTGCATTTTATGTATTTTATAAATCTAACCTTTGGAAAGCACTGCAGTATTTTAACAGAAATTGATATGAGGTAATAGATTATATACTATATTTGTATGTGAAAATGTATTTGCTTGAATATTGTTAAGCAAGAAGAGTCCCTCAATGTTTTTATTAATAATGATGTGCTGATTGTGTAGTGCTTAATGTGCATTTATGTTTAAGACCACTTTTGAATCTCTAATTGATAGTTCTCTAAGGTAATAACAATCCATGTTACTTAAATTATATTGATTCTCAAAGTTGGTTAGCAAAAAATGTTCTAAACAATAATGACTTTATTTACTGTTACAGTTAGCATGTCTATAAACAGAGCTTAAATTTGTTTTCATTACTAAAAAGTTTCATGCTGCTATCTTCTCTACTTAAGAAGTTATGATTTTGAGGGCTGATACTATGGAAAAGGTACCTAGTATGAAGATAGTCTTTAGAGCCATTTCATTAAATATACAAATGATTCATTCTAATGGGGTCAGTTAATAACTTTTTTCATGGTGACAGATTAAAAAAATAAAATAAAATAAAATAAAAAAGACCCCAATACAGAACTAGGATATTTCCCCATTAATAAATGTTTAGGTTATGTTAAAACTAAATGTGATTGGTGGCGTGGTGGTTAGCACTGCTGCCCCACAGAGAGTGACATCTAGAAGGTCTGGGTTCGATTCCACCTTAGCCCAGGCCTTTCCCTCTGTGTGGAGTTTGCATGTTCTCCCCGTGTCTGTGTCGGTTTCCTCCCACAGTCCAAAGACATGCACTTACTGGGGTTAGGTTTATTGGTCACTCTAAATTGTGTGAACATGAGTGTGAACGTTTGTCTGTCTCTCTGAGACAGGCTGGCGACCTGTACAGGGTGTATCCTGCCTATCGCCCTATGACAGCTGGGATAGGCTCCAGCCCCCCCGCAATCCCGAACGGGATAAGCGGAAGAGAAAAGATGGATGGATGGATGGATGGATGGATCTTATGTCCTATAAAGCAGTTTTTATTTGCATATGTTTGTTATCACATGCAGACAAACATTGCCGTTACTTGCTCTGAACACACTGATAATTTGGAGGCAGCTACAGAAGCCAGGTGTGAAATCACCTCCTTTGAGGAATACATAGTATCTTTCAGCAGTGCTTTGACTATTTATATCAAGGATTAATCCCTCCTCCGTCCCTTTGCTTCATTAGTTCATCCATTAGCAAGTTCAAACTTCAGACTCTGGGGTAAGTGGAGATCATCTCACTGGGGAGCATGCCTTGTTCTCTACTTCCTGCCTGTCTGCCCAGTGATGTGACTATCCCATCTCATAATCAGCAGACTGTGGCAGATTCCCAAATCTGGCAGAAGTGATAAACATTCAGACTATGTGAATATGTATGGCACTGTGCCCGTATTTGCATCGTCAAATGACTACTTAAAGCTCCATCACCTGCCCCACACTAATCTGGGGTGAGACAAAGACGAGCAGTGCTGCTGGTCTATAATTTAGAAAAGAGGGTGATGCACTTTCTCTACATCTTGTGATTATTCACATCACAAGTCCCCTTTGATTATGCAGCTCTTTACTCATATAATTTGAAAACTTGTATATGACCACTTTATGCATGCTTATGCAGAAAGCAAGCTGGGGATGTGCTCTAATGAAATGCAACCAATTTCTATGTATTTTTATGTTCTCTGTCCATATAAACGGAGAAAGAGGTTTGTTCAGAAGGTGCTAGTTATTCTGGGCTTTTATTAACATTTTTTTTCTGGAAACTCATGCAGATTGATTTTGCCATTTTAGCCTGTGTAATATTATGTTAGACTCCATCCTTAGGGAAGCAACTCATTTCCCACTTCATTTCAGAGTCATTTTCAGGGTTTAACTAAGACCCAATTTTTATCTAATGAAATACATACTGAAAGTCACAGTTAAAAAACATATAACGAGCATTTATTCAGATCAGATTTGAAATTATGTGCACTTGTAACTGGTATCTTTGGTCTGCTGTTTCAAAATAGGGTGAAAATGAGCGCTACAGTGCTCATTTTTCAAGTATGCAGCAATCACAATGTTATAGAATAGAATAGAAAGCTTTTGTCATCAAACATGGAATATGACAAAAATCTTGCAGCTGCCACAATTCAGCGTCTTTTCTTTGTAAAACCAATTCAAGAAACATGACAAATTTTCTGTAAAACCAGTATGTATAGGCTATAAAATAAATGTAAAACTGATATAAATAGAAACCGGAAGGCAAAGATTTACAAATAAAGAATTAAATCTAACAAAAAATATACACTAAATATACCAAATATTGCACTAATGTCAGTTGAACAGAGAAAAATATGTACCAGATATTATATTGGACGAGCCAAATATATGGTTGAGGGAAATAAATAAATATGCTAGATATTCATGGTAAACAGTCGTCTGTGAGTGGGGCAGCCAACAATCTTTTTTGCAATGATCTGTTCTTTACATTAAAACTTATATTTTTTTACTAAGTTGTCAAACCATAATGATAATTATCGTTATAATTTTCTTCTCACAAACTCTTACATAAAATTCATTTAATTTCATTTTTAACTCATTTAAAACTAAAAGCTCACTGAAAGGTATGCCAAAATGTTAAACTGCCCCAAAGAATCAACAGCAAAACCCTGAAATTGCTCTACAAGAGACTGATTGGAGTAAACTGATTTCAGGTGGGGATATACACAGTGATTTATTTCATAGAAAAATTAATAAAGTAATGGTGTCAAATTAAAAATAAAAGGAAAGAGAATACTCTCCCATGGCTGAATTATAAATGCATTGAATTGATGAAAATAGCGACTGACTGCCAAAAAAATAATAAACAACTGTTCAGATTAAAAAAAACCTCCAAAAATAATTATTAATAATGTATTAATTTATTAGTGGAAATAACATATATAGCTATTGAATTTAATATTTCTTTCTTGAATTCTGTTTATGAAAACAGACTCTTTAGGGGGAATGCGGTACGTCCGCTGTTTGTACACAAATACTGCTTCGGTCGTTAATTTTGTCACTTTATGGCAAAAAGTCGCTAAGTTGGCAACACTGACCTGGGAATTTATGTTTATTACGAAGCTCGAAATTGTCATTTGTGCTCCCCTTTTCCACTCCTTACCTCTCACTTTCACACTGGTCACCATTTTGCTTTCTGTATTTGCGTGAAATCAAAGGTGAGCTGCTGTCGTGAAATCACATGTGCACATTGTGAATTAAACTGTCCATTCCCGGTGGTAGACTGCTAATTGCAGTGAAATAATTCTATAGTGCATCAATCTAGCGAGAGAAAACAAATCAGTTTGGTAGCGATGGCTTAGAGGGGTGTGCATGCCCACTTGTTAATTGCTGTGATAGCGAAGGATTCCAATAGTGAATCAGTAAAATTCTCAGTCCGACCAATGCAGCATGGTGCAGATCTGGATGATGAATTACTGTCTAGAACCCCGCTCTTTAATATCCCCAATAATAGCCCAGATTTAATCAGTCATTTAAAAGCAAAAATGGCTGATTACTGACTGATTAGTATTCATTCAAGGAATTTTGTCTTGAAAAACTGCTGGCTAAGGCTAAACGTAGATTTGGTAAGATAATAATTCACTTTGGCAGTAATGATACCTGATTTTTCCAATTGGAGGTCACTAAAGTTAATATTAAATTGGTGTGTAAATTTGCAAAAACAATGTGGGCCCCTCCCCAATTGGACCAGAAATGACATGCTTAGCCACATGTTCTCCTTGAATTGCTGGCTGCCTGAGTGGTGTCTAAAAAAATGATGTGGGCTTAATAAATAATTCGGGAAAGTTTCTGGGAAAAACCTGGTCTCTTTATGCGAGATGGCATCCATCCCACTTTGGATGGAGCAGCTCTCAGTTCTAGAAAATTGCTGGCTGAATTTATTAAACCCCCCAAAACATGACTATCCAGGGTTGAGACCCGGAAGCACAATTGCAGTCTTACGTGCCTCTCTGCAGCTTCTCTGCTCCTGCCATCCCTCCAAAACCCCATCCCCATAGAGACAGTGTCTGCTCCCAAACCAAAAACCAGTAAAAAGGCAATTTAAGCTTGAAAATTCAAAAAGAAAAAGCATCCTCAACTGCACCAAAGAGTAATAGTTTTTGACCTGATTACAGAAGGATGAATATGTTAGTTTAAATGAATCAACACCTTCAAATCATGCTGTCGTAATTCTCAATACACAGGTTGAGGAGGAGGAGTTGCAGCAATCTTCCACTCCAGCTTATTAAATAACCATAGACCCAGACAGATTTTTAATTCTTTTGAAATTCTGAGTCTTAGCCTTGGCCACCCTAATTCAAAAATTCAAAAACTCGTTTTGTTTATCTAGCTTACCTGGGCCTTACTCAGAGTTTCTATCTGATTTTGCAGACTTTTTAGCTGATTTAGTCCTCAGTTCAGAAAAAAGTGGGTGATTTTAACATCCATGTGGATGCTGAAAATGACAGCCTCAACACTGCATTCATCTATCATTAGATTCAGTTGGATTTTCTCAAAATGTAAAGGAGCCCACCCACCACTTTAATGATACTCTGTATCTTGTCCTGACATAAAGCATAGAAACTGAAGACTTAATAGTATTCCCTGAAAGCACCCTCCTGTCTGATCATTTCTTAATAACATTTACTTTATTGGATTACACAACAGTGGGGAATACGTTTTATTACAGTAGAAATCTTTCTGAAAGTGCTCTAACTAAGTTTAAGGATATAATTCCTCCATCATCATGCTTTTCAATGTCATGTGCCAACACAGAACAGCTAACCAAACTCTGTTCCCAGTGAGGTAGATTATCTCATTAATAGTTTTACATCTGCCCTGTGTACGACTTTGGATACTGTGGTTCCTCTGAAAAGGAAAGCCAGAAGTGCCTGACACTGTGGTATAACTCCTAAACATTTAGCTTAAAGCAGATAACATGTAAGCTGGAGAGAAAATGACAGAGTTTGCTCCTCTGTAAAAAAGCTCTCCATAAAGCTTGGACATCTGACTATTCATCACTAATTGTAGAAAATAAGAACCCCAGGTTTCTTTCCAGCACTGTAGCCAGGCTGACAAAAAGTCAGAGCTCTGTTGCTCTTTTCATTCTTTTCGTTTTACTCTGTTGATACACCACTCTACATTTAATCATAAATTTTCATTAATCTCTGGCTCTCTTTCACAGCAAATCTTTTATCACATTGCCCTCAGCCCCAATCTGTTGTGACAGATGACTGGTCTTGTCGTAGCCTGGTTCTGCTGGAGTTTTCATCCTGTTAAAAGGGAGTTTTTCCTCCCACTGTCACCAAATGCTTGCTCATAGGGGTTGTTTTGACTGTTAGATTTTCTCTCTATTATTGTAGGGTCTTTACCTTACAATTAAAGTGCCTTGAGGCGACTGTTGTAATTTGTCACTATTTGAATAAAATTTAATGTAATTGAATATAATTGAATCTCCTAGTCACAGCTAAGACAGCCTTTTTCATCCAGACTAGGTTCCATATGTGTGTGTGTGTGTAAGTTATTGCGTGGCTTAAATCAATCCATCATTGTCTCACAGAATGCAGTGTGTGTGTGTGTGTGTGTGTGTGTGTGTGTGTGTGCGTGCGTGCGTGCGTGCATGCGTGTGTGTGTGTGTGTGTGTGTGCGTGCGTGCATGCGTGTGTGTGTCTTTGTATGTTGATGGCATCAAATCTCCTTACCTTGAATGCTCTATAAGGGATGCACAAGGCTCCATACTTGGATCACTTTTACTTGCCTTTTATATTAATGACCTGCTTAATGTGTGTCAAAATGTTAATGTATAAACATAAGCAGAGAAGCAGTAATCTTTACACAAACTCCCAAGAAGCATCCCTGATTCTTACAGGGGCATTGACACGTGACCATGAATGTCTCTTATTAAAAACTAAAGAACTGGTGTGGGGTTTGGCACTAGGACCACTACTAGAGGAAACTGAGGTGCATATTAGAATAACTTACTGGTGGCAATAAACGAACCTTCTACATATAAGGCACATGTGAAACAATGGCTGATAGTAAACCAGGTCTATGACCACTTTTAACTCATTTCTGTCAGTGTTATTTGTGTTTGCTTTTGTTCTAATGTCTACATATCTTTAAAATTGTGTGTGACCTGCCCTGGGACTACAGATTTAAATTAGCAGTTTTGATACAATCTGGGTTTTTTTGTATACTGATCTTTATTGATATGCATTAAAAAAATAAAGAAAGACAGTATATTGTATACAATACACTCCCATACCATGAGATTTGATGATAACTTGCATCCATGTTTCAAATATCTCTTGCCTAGGACTTCCTATTGAATAAGCTACAGAAGGATGTATACACCCCATTGTTTATCAACTTCTCAGCCCAGACTACAGCTGCCCAGACACAAAACATTATTATGTCCAAGCTAGATAAGCGACGCAAAGGAGTGTTTGGCCCTCCGGTGGGGCAAAAAATGGTAGGGCCTCTTTATCACTTACATTTTCTTTTGTTTGAACATCTTGTTTCTTTGTTGTTGTGCACTCAATCTCTTCTAAGAGTTTAACAGTGTACAGCATGCAGTTTTAAATACAACAAAAATGTGTTTGTTTTTTTACAAGTATGCAGTTTTATTTTAAGGATGTTCATGTTACATCTTATTAGGTGGTATTTGTGGATGATGTAAACATGCCAGCCAGAGAGGTTTATGGTGCTCAGCCTCCTGTGGAGCTGCTGCGCCAGTGGCTGGATCACTGGAACTGGTATGACTTGAAGGATTGTTCCATGATTAATCTGATGGATATCCTGATCATATGTGCGATGGGACCACCTGGTAAGTAGCAGCTCTGGTACTCAAAGGTTAATTAGAAATGTCATCAGACAATGACAGAAATGTTTGATTAAAATGTGGGCTGTTTGTAGAGTGAGTATTTTTGTTTTTCTGTTACCCAAACAACTGTTGGATCAGTATCACAAATCCCTTCCTGCTGTTTTATGGAACTCCTCATTGCCTTAAGGTTTTTACACATCTGCCACCCGTACAACTACAATTGTTAACATGAAGGCAACCCCATCCACTGAGGCAGCTGGCAGTGACAGCTGCCAAAGAAAGGGGGTGGGAGCCACTCTCAAGTGGGCACAGTTTTAGTCGTCCCTCACCTGACCTTTTTAGTTTTTCTAAGGTCTGCATAGCTGTGGCAACCTGAAACCAAATTAAGAAACGTAAAACAGGAGTTCTGTTTGTCCCGAGTGTTTGCCAACTGCAACAGTGAAGGTTTCTGGACCTCACAAAACAGATTGATTGGCCATAGCTCAAGAATTAATGTGAAAAAAAATTGCAAGGAAAATATTACAAAATTTCACATATTCCATTAAATGGATATTTTTTGTATGTTTCATATGATTTTACATCCAAAAAGTTCAGATTTTACCTTTACTGTGATATTATAATGTTATTCAACGTCAACCCAAGAACGTGTAAGGGATTCTCAGTGTCAGGTAAAGCTGAAAGGAGAGAGATTGCGCACTCCATTGAGTTTTTTTTATTGATTTGGCTGCTAGGTGCACACCTTTTACACTTTCTTTCCCTGCATAAAAGCTATGACAGCAGGCCTCCTGTTTCTCTCGAGGTTGCCTGGTAGCCTGCCAAAAGCACATTGGTTTTGCTGGCTTCAGGTGATTGCTGTAACACCATGTGATAGTAGTCTCTATCGATTCTCTGTGCTCATCCGTAAAAACTGTCTCAAAGGGGCGACAGTATGTTTCACACTGGAATCATGCCCTTCAGTATATTGATAGGATGACAATACATCAATACTTCAATTTTGCCACAGAATGCATGCGATTTTATTGAATTCTTTAAGTTTTAACTACATACACTACACTATGTGAGTCTGGGTAGATGTAAACTTAATGTAAATTGAAACTTGCACACTTAAAGCTGTAAGTTGGTAATTCCAGTTCATATTTGTCTCACTTTTTTAGGTGGAGGGCGTAACGCTGTCACGCCTCGGTTCCTGCGTCACTTCAACATGATTACCATTAATGAGTTTGATGAGAAGACCATGTATACAATTTTCTCCAGGATCACAGATTGGCATTTTACAACACGGTAACACTGACAGTCATGTTGCTGCCACTGATTTTATCAAAATTTACCAAGTAAACAACCATATCCTGTATATATAGTATAAGAACTTGATACTACAGAAGATGCTGCCTGGCCCTTTGGAGTAACATCTTACAATTTCCAGTGTAGTAACTAAGTCATGTTGAGCAATAGAATAAATTGTAAATGATCACAAACCACATGCTGAGGCAGCAAAGGGTTTCAGGAGTAAACACCAGTTACAAATATTCTATACATTAATTCCTGTGTCAATCATTAGAAGATTAAATTTGGTCCTTTTCTTTTTCTCTTCTTGCTCGTAAAGCCATCAAATCTTTTGGACAGATTTCAGAACTCTCAAAATTGTTTCGTTATTTTGAAAACAATGATATTGATTTTAAAAATATTCCTGATAATATGATTTATATGTAAGCTCAGTGTACAGTTAAAACAGCAATTACAGATTTTTTTTCCTAACTAAACTTTAGGAAACAATCAGGACAGGATCTGAACAATGAATTCATTTGCAGGTTTTCATTCCCCAAGCCATTTGCTGCTCTGACCTCTCAGATCGTCCATAGCACTATGTCAGTTTACCAAGAGGCCACCAAGAACCTGCTACCAACCCCCACAAAGTCCCATTACTTGTTCAATTTGCGTGACATCTCCCGGGTTATCCAGGGCATCTGCCTGTCACGGCCGGAGACTGCAGAGGAACAGTCTGTCATCAAACGCCTATGGGTCCATGAGGTAATGTCATACATACAAAGAGTATGAGGGGCATGAAAGCAGCATGACTAAAGTAACCTAAAATGCAGCTGTGAAAAGTGAAAATGGATTATAATATAGCTTCAGTCAAGCTAACACTCCAACTTGAATTGATTGTGCTGAGATTTTTCCGTATCTGTGTCTCTCTGCATTTGTCTCTTTCTTTCTTTTCCTTGTTAATCCTTAGGTCCTGAGGGTTTACTACGATCGATTGGTTCACAACACAGATCGATCCTGGCTTGTGAGCCATCTACAGGTCGTGTGCCAGAATCACATGAAGGAGAACTTCCATCAGCTCTTCCAGCATCTAGACCAGGACCAAGATGGCAAGGTTACTGAGGATGACCTGCGCAGCCTCATGTTTTGTGATTTCCATGACCCCAAGGGTGAGGACCGCAATTACCGTGAAGTACACAACCTAGATCAACTACGTCAGGTTGTGGAGTCACACTTGGAGGAGTTCAACAACATCAGCAAAGCACCAATGAATCTAGTGCTCTTCCGTTTTGCCATCGAACATTTGTGCCGCATTTCCCGCATCCTCAAGCAGCCAAGTGGCCATGCCTTGCTGGTGGGTGTCGGTGGGAGTGGGCGTCAGTCTCTCACACGTTTGGCTGCCTACATGGCAGAAGGACAGCTTTTCCAGGTGGAAATCTCCAAGACCTATGGAACCACTGAATGGCATGACGACCTGAAGCAAATCATGAGGAAGTCTACAGAAGGAGAAGCTCATGGTGTCTTCCTCTTCACAGACACTCAGATAAAAATGGAGTCATTCCTGGAGGACATTGGCAACTTACTCAACACTGGTGAGGTAAAGTGGATGGAAGACAGGACAGGACCAATGGAGACAGGAAAGCAGATTGTGATGCAAGGGGAAGAGGTGTGAAAGGGTACATTTTTTTTATTTCCAGGTGCCTAACTTGTTTGCGGTGGACGAGAAGCAGGAAATCTGTGAGCGAATGCGTGTGCTGGACAGGCAGCGAGATCGAGACAAACAGACAGATGGCAGCCCGTTGTCCCTTTTCAACATGTTCTTAGAGCGCTGCCGCACACAGCTGCATGTGGTGTTAGCCATGAGTCCCATTGGAGAAGCTTTTAGGGACCGCTTGAGACGTTTCCCTGCACTCATTAACTGCTGTACCATTGACTGGTTTCAGGTGAGTGTACGTATGTAGCATGCTTTCGTGTACTATTTGTCCAGTCAAAGAGTTGGACTAATATTTCACTAGTAAACACAGAGCACATGTAGTGTATTTCAGGTTCCATTCATTAGCAAGTGAAAACATAACCAGTGATACACAGCAGAGAAACAGACCGTATCTCTGGCAGCACAACTGTTAAAAACAAGAAAAAACAGCCTATTTACTTCCCTGTTAGACCTGGCCCGAAGATGCCCTGCAGGCAGTGGCCTGCCGCTTCTTGGAGGATGTTGAGATGACAGAAGAGGTGCGAAAAGGCTGCATTTCCATGTGCAAGAACTTCCACACCACAACCATTAATTTGTCCAAACGCTTTCGGACTGAGTTGCAGCGTCACAATTATGTCACTCCAACCTCATACCTGGAGCTCATTTCCACATTCAAAGCCTTGCTGAAGACAAAAAGAGCGTAAGATTAGGACATATTTTATTTATCCATATTCATTTGAAATGTTTTTACTTCAGATGCTCTTTTTGAATATGTAACCATTTCCCTCTGCCATTTTTCCAGTGATGTGATGAAGATGAAATATCGTTATGAGGTGGGTCTCGAAAAGCTGAAGTCAGCTGCAGAACAGGTGGCTACTATGCAAGTTAAGCTAGAGGCACTACAGCCACAGCTCCTTGTGGCTAGCAGACAGGTAGATGAGATGATGGTGGTGATTGAACATGAATCTGCGGAGGTGGCTGAGACAGAGAAGGTGGTAAAAATGGATGAAGCTGTAGCCAACAAGCAAGCAATGGATGCCAAAGCCATCAAAGATGAATGTGATGCTGACCTGGCTGAAGCCATGCCCATCCTGGAGTCAGCCCTGGCTGCATTGAATACTCTCACCACTCAGGTAAAAGCAATAATGTGCTTTCTTCCTAATATATGTAGGCTTTGCATGATGTATAGTGAGTAGTGATTCATGCTTCGATCAACAGGATATCACAGTAGTGAAGTCCATGAAAAGCCCACCCACAGCAGTCAAGCTAGTTATGGAGGCAATTTGCATTCTCAAAGGCATCAAGCCGGATCGTGTGCCAGACCCCACAGGCTCTGGTAAAAAAGTGGAAGACTTTTGGGGCCCAGCCAAAAAGCTTCTGGGAGACTTAAAGTTTCTCCAGAGCCTCCATGACTATGACAAAGATAACATCCCACCAAATCTCATGGCCATCATCCGCACAAAGTACATAACCAACCCAGACTTTGTACCAGAAAAGATCAGAACTGCATCTACTGCAGCTGAGGGCATGTGTAAGTGGGTTTGTGCCATGGACAAATATGACAAGTAAGTAACGTTTTCTTCGTAACGCTCTTGTGTTCTTAGTTATCAAAATTTATGTACATTCATAAAGCCTGTGCAAGCTTTTCATCCATTTTAGTGATTAACATGACGCTTTGTTAACTTCAAAGCAGTAATAAGTTTCCTGCTGTACACCATGCATATGCCTCAAGTGATTCATCTAAGAGGCCAAAATCCAAGATATCAGTCATTTTAAAGGAAATGTTAACATCATTATTGTTGTGACAGTCTTAAATGCTACATTTATTTATCGATGCGAAGTTTGCCATAAGTTTTGGCTGACAAATTAAAAATTTCCTGCCTACAGTTTTCTTACTGTTTTTCAAAAGCAGTGCGAGTGTGGCGTCCAGTGGCATAAACAGCCTGTCACTGTAAGCCTTGATCTAAAAACAATAAGATGAGATACATATTATACTGCTGCACATGCTGTTGCATCATATACGTTTCAAAAGCAGTCAAGAAGTTACAGAACTTTGGTTTATGTTAATTTATACTCTGTTACTATACTATGTTTTCACAATGTTATCACCAATCAGTGTTTGTTTCATTTTTAGTTCACACACGTATGTAGTAAAGTGTTCCTATATGTAGATTAATGAAGCTCAAATATGTTCTTCAGAGTCGCCAAGGTGGTGGCTCCAAAGAAGGAGAAGCTGGCACAGGCTGAAGGAAAGCTGCAGGTGGCCATGGAGGGCTTGAGAAAAAAGCAGGCTGCCCTAAAAGAAGTCCAAGATAAACTTGCAAAGCTTCAGGAGACTTTTGATGCCAATAAAAAGAAGAAAGTTTCCCTGGAGAATGAGGTTTGCGCTCTCTGTTTAAGAGATTGATGCATTTTAATGGTTGTCATTATTTGACATGTTATTTGCTTTACACAGATCTGATCACTGAATTTGGTTTGTGATCACTTCTATAGATTAAATTGGGGAAAAGTTGGGGTCTAACTTCAACAACTAGTAGGTTATCCCCTGAATATGAATATATGTAGTCATTTATCCAAACCCAAAAAATACAACAAAGAAGAGAATATGGTGCTGAAAGGAAGTCAGGAAAACTTTGCTGAAATGATGTTCAGTTTCTTCTTCTAATGATGCCCTCCAGGTCGATCTGTGCAGTAAGAAGCTGGAGCGAGCTGAGCAGGTCATTGGAGGCTTGGGTGGGGAGAAGACTCGCTGGAGTGAAATGGCCTTAAAACTTGAAAACCTCTACAATAACCTGACTGGGGACATACTCATCTCAGCCGGCGTAGTAGCTTACCTGGGAGCGTTCACCTCCAGCTACAGACAGGTACAAACCGCAGACTGTATTTAAAAGATTGAGATATCTACAGTGATGTTGTGCACTGGTTTTTGGACTACCGTTTCACAGCTTGAGTTTCACTTTCTTTTCTTTTCATCTTTTTTTTTTTTAAACCCTTCTTGACCATACTTAGATACAGGTTCAGCTGGGGGGTAGCTGTCTGCCTCGTTCAGTTGGGATGTGAGAGGAAACTGAAAAAAGACTACATGTACTTAAGACACTGAGCAGCCAACTTCTTAAAGTGTGTTTTCACAAAATGTAATATGAAACAAATGAAACCAGACCCAACACAGCAATAAAAGCCCAGATAATTTGAAAGGTAATTAAAAAGGGGAAGTTACCTAACAAACTGCCCTTACAGGGTCACCAGATTTGAGGAAATTATGAATCAATCATTTTAACATGCTTATTTTGGCTGTTGGGTTCAGAATTGTAAGAAATGCTTCTACGGGTGCTGACTCACTTTTGGAGCTTCATGGGGCCATGAAATGAATGACAGTTTTTGTGCAATTGAGCATTAACTTCATTTTTCTGCTCCCCTCCCCCTCCTCTTGGGGTACAGTTTAGTATAGACAGGTAATGCATATCAACAAGAGGTGTATGTATTTGTAGGAAATGGGATAACATTTGAAATTGGCATTTCCATTTATTGAGGTTAATGATTTGTTTCTATTCTCAGCTATTGAATGTCAAATCCTTGAGAGCAGTTTAATGAAAAGTAAATACTTCAGAAGTATCAACACTCTAGCTGAGCTTCACATGTCTCCAAGACCAAAATGGTATTTAACAGTCATCTTTTATATGAGGCACAAGGATTTACAAATGATACATATGTAAATCTTAAATCTGTTCATTTTGGTGTTCATGTGAAACAAGCAGGTGCTCGTATTTGTTTGCAGGTTAGTGTGTTTGTTTCTGCACATGTAGGAAAGTGACAGTGAAGCTGTTACCATTAATCTGCTAATCTCCAGTATCAGACCCAGGAGTGGATGAATCTTTGTAAGAGCAAAGAGATCCCATGCTCACCCAACATGTCTCTGATGAATTCGCTGGGTGATCCAGTAAAGATTCGAGCATGGACCATTGCTGGCCTACCATCAGACAGCTTCTCAGTAGATAACGGGATCATAATCTCGTGAGTACTGAAGTCACACTTTAGGAGGCACAAATATTACTGTAATGTTTAACATTATATTTATTATGATTTAAATGCACTTGCTTGGAAAAAGGCATTGGCAGAGTTTTGGCAATGTCTCAATGGCAACAATGGAATGAGAAATTAGAACTCGAAATTGAATTTTCACTAAAGGACTTTAGAGGTGCAGTGCACCTGCAGATTGTGGTAGTGACTGAATGCAGTGCTGCTGTATATGTGGCTTAACAAATGATCAAGATTAAATTGGTCAGTTTGTCCTAAAAAAGGAGGCTACCACTTATTGTCGATTACATCCTTAAGGTGCACTCAAAAATAACACTGTTTGTGTAAAGGAAGAAGCAACATTGTGCTGTAATCACAGTACTGTTGCCACTGGGGTGCTATCCAACTGTGAGCTGTCTAACTGTGCTCAGTCAGTCTTCACCTCTCAGCTGCTCTCTGCATCTCTGTTGTTGTTCTCCAGTGTTCCCCCTAACCCCCCGTGTCTCACAGTTAAAAAGATCTCTCACTCTGACAAGGTAGTGCCATTTGATCACACACCTCTATGTATGTGTGTGTGTGTGTGTGTGTGTGTGTGTGTGTGTGTAGTAACGCCAGGCGGTGGCCTCTGATGATCGATCCCCAAGGCCAGGCCAACAAGTGGGTGAAAAATATGGAGAAGGCCAGCAACCTGCATGTTATTAAACTGAGCGATGCAGATTTTGTACGCACTCTGGAGAATTGCATCCAGTTTGGCAAACCAGGTAATCATAAGGATTCTTCTCCTTCAATACTTCTGCTGTAGCTGCCTCAACTACATTGTTGCATTCCCTGTTATTGCCTGCTGAGGTCTCTCTTTACCACACAAACTAATTACTGCCGCCCCAAGAATGCAGCTCTCTTTTGTTCTTTGATGTTCTGCAGTGGCAGATACTAATATTTCTGAGTGAGGCGTTCCTGAACAAGTCTTTATGCAGGCTTAATGCGCCATTAATAAGCTGAACTACTACAGATCACATCAAAGCTCAGGAGAAATCAATTATGTGTCCTGCATTTACTTTTTCTCCTCTCCGGTCAAGTTGAAATGTGTAGGCAGATGTGACAGTGTTTTTGCACCATTTTTAGCTTTCTGTATGTGGTTTTATTTGTCTCTGCAGCCCTGAAGTGGAACAGCATTCTGTCCCCAGTGCTGCTGTGTAGATGTGACCCTTTTGGTCTACAAACACCATATCTCATAGAGCAGTGCATAACATAAAAGGAAGTTGTGGTGAAATACTTGTAGTTATTTCTTCTCATATTATTTCGAAGGGGGCACGAGGGGCAACATCAAGAAATAATTAAGAAGAAAACAGAAAAAGAGAAAGCTGCAGCACCATTGCAAAGACATCTAAATAATGAGCTGATCCAGTCAACCAGTGGGTCTTTGCTTACTGGAAGACTGCGAGGCTAACAGCTCAGAGAGTAGCTTGTCCTTTTATGGTGCAAAAGAGTCCCCTGAGGGTACAGTTTCATCCTTCACAGCCCGTTTTCTTATTTCACAGTTTTACAGTTTCTTGCTGTTTGTATTCCAGCTTATAATCCTGATGATGCCCTACTGTTCGTTTTTCCTTTAGCATGGTTGGACTGGTGCATTCATGGCAAAACTCTTAGGCTAGACATGTGTTTATTAAATTTAAAAAAGTGCCTTTTCAGTATGGTAAGATATAATAAATATTAATGCCCGTACTGGGACAAAAATGTTGGAAAGGATTGACCTGCTTTGGTAACTTTCTTGTGAGAGAAAGTTCATCAGCTAAGACTCCGCCTGAAAGCTGAAGAAAAACTTAGTCACCACCTAAAGGCAAAATGTCAATTATAGATAGGCTGATGTTGGTAACATGAGAACAGCATTATCATACTTAATGTGAAATTGTATTAATAATGATGTCATGGGAGTAAGGCAATTGCATTTTCATGTGCTTCACTGATTTCTTGATATTACACATGTATGCAAGTGCAGTGGAAGTTCACGGTTGAGTACTAATCACGGACAGCCGAAAGAGAGTTTGAGTTTAGCTTTAATTCATCATGTAACATTATATGTAGTTTATGCCAGCCAGGAATGTACAACTATTACAAGTCTCTGTATGGAGTATAAACTTTTGTTGTTGGGAAGGGTCTCCCACTGCTCCTGTAATATGATTTTAAAGATTTTTAAATTGAAAGAACATTTTCAAGCAAGATGCAGTGCTTTCCAGAGGCAGGAACATGGCCACAATGACATGAAGTGAGAGGCCTGCATGAAATAAATGCAGCATGAAATAAGTAAAATGACAAGCCGTGATACAATGCAGTACAGTGCAGTGAAATCAAAACAAGAGAATAAAACTAATATGTAAGAGAGAGTAAAATGAAGCACAGCAGCAATGATGAAAAAAGTTGTATTATGTAGTTAAATTGGACAAAGAATGAAATATTAAAGACAAGAGAGACCAATATGCTCTTTTTTTTAACCAGAGAGTGAAACATTTGATATTAAGAGTCTCTTTTATATGTGTAGAGCCATATACTGTAAGGCTAAAGCAGGGTTCGAATCCACCCTGTGGCCATTTACAGTGCATCTCCCCCTGGTTCTTCTCCCAGCTTTCTTGCCTTCTCTTCACTGACCGATTGCAAAAATGGACAAAAATTATTATTTAGGCATTAGGCATAAAACTCCTATATAAATGAATAGTGAGAGGGTCATAAATGTAATTTCAGTGGCCACAGGCACATAAAAGCCTGAAAATAACATTTCAGAAGTTTGTTGTCTTTGCCCTCAAATATGTTTTTTGGTTGACTGGCTCTTTAGGGGCAGAGGATGACTGCCATCGTTCTATGAACCCTACACTGTTACTCTGCCAAACTGCCTAAGTGGTGCTCTATAAGAGATTGGAAAACAGTGTTATGTGAGGATTAAATTGTAAAATGCTGTTTTGGCTGGAGAATTTAGAAATATTTGAAGCTGTGAAGCAGCTCAGCTGTTGCGGCAGTAGTGTTGGTCAACCTTAGACAGTTTGACAGCTTAGTGTATTTATAAAGACGTCTTTCTCCTGAATGAAGATGGTGATTATAAACAACGCTGATGTGAATATTTTCTTTTAGTGCTGCTGGAGAATGTCGGTGAGGAGCTGGACCCCATCCTGGAGCCTCTGCTGCTCAAGCAGACCTTTAAACAGGGCAGTGCATTGTGTATCCGTCTGGGAGACTCTACAATTGAATATGCTCCTGACTTTCGCTTCTACATCACTACCAAACTACGCAACCCTCACTACCTGCCTGAGACATCTGTCAAGGTACTGTAGTGAAATTCTGCTGTCGCCATTGTTGTACTTTTTCCCCTGTAGTATGATACAAAGTACAGCAGTTATAACTACCAACACTAGTACAGAACTTTTTTAATGTATTAAAGTTAATAATGTATTTAGAAAATATCAATACTTTTCATTTGAGCACCGTGGGTTTGCAGCAGTTTCATTATTGTGTTTTGCTATAATGGCTCGCCACCAATTTCACTGGTCAGCTTTCCAGATGAAGCATCTAAACATCGAGGATGAACTTGAATGCGTATCAGCTTCTGTGATTAGCTTTGCTTTTTTTCCATTCTACATTGTGGAGACATGCAGATACCCGTGTCCTCTACTGTCACTGCTGCAGTTCCTATCCAGCGTACTCCGATACACAGGCACAAATCTGATCACACCTTTAGTTGTAAAAGCAGAGCATAGCATTTATAGTCACCGCACATAACATGGCTGTTTACAGCAAGTTTCAGTGTTGTTGTAATGAGCCTTATGCAGTCCTCCCTGCCTTCTCTACTGACTTCTTCCACACAGATGGAGCTATAACTCTTCAATTGCATCACAGCCAACGATAGATGCCTCTACCACAAGAGAGCCTTAGCCAACAAAGAAGGGAATAATAAAATACAAGATCTCACATGAGCCAACTGAGTCATCCACAGTCCTCCCCCTTTAAAATATCAATAATAATAGTAACAAATATCATAATTTAGGACTGGAGGCTTGATTCTCGTATTTAAACTTTTCATTTGATAGCAGATTGTAATCTGTTTTTTGTTCTAAAAGATGAGCTCTGCTTTTCTTCTTTGGCTCTTTGTTATCGATACCACCCAAATGACATTTTTACCTTAGTAACACAGTCAATCATTGTTCACTGATATCATCTATATCACCTTCCCAGTGGAACACAGCCTCCATCCACCCTGAAAAAAAGGATTCCAAGAAAAGGAGCATTAAAGGAAAATTGCATTACTGAGAGGCAAGGGGTTGGAAAGCATTACAGAAGATCACATTTCAAGCATCTATTTGCAGGGGCTCTGCTCTTTATGGGCAGCTATTAGATTGATTCAACTCATTTTTCACAACTGGCTCAATTCTTCTCTTTTTTCCCAATTTTGCTTAAATCTTTTTTTTTGGGTCTTCAGAACAGTACACTCTGAGGCTTCCATTATTCCCATTAAACCCTGTTTGAAATGCAATAGCTCTAAATACAAGAGGGTAAGCATCTAGAACAAAAGCCCTTAAGGAGCACAAGGGACAAGGTGAAGCATAGAAGGAGGGTGTATGTGTGAAAAGGACAAACTGGAGATTTATACGGGCTCTGAGTCTTTACCACCAGCTGAGTGGGTCTCACAGCATCAATAGAAATGGAATTAAGCCCCAGAGAAGTGCACTCGTTTATTAGGGCAGAGAGTAGATAGTATATATAGGCTTTTAACCTCTGGGTAAGTGCAATGCAGGATGACTGCGCCTGTGGTAAAAGACACTCCTTCACTTTGAGCTCCAACACCTTTTCAAAGAAAAGGAGGAAAAAAGTAAATGCATCCCACCTGTACTTTGCCAAGGCTGAAGCAGTTATTGGAATTGATTGGGTAGGAAGTTTGGTCAGGAGAAAAGCTCTGAAACTAAAATGATCAACACTATGAAGTACTTCACTTCAATGATGAGAACAAAGGCAGGCCTAAATAACCCCTCCCCAGAAAGATGCACACATACATCAATTATTATTCCATAATAATGTCTCCACAGTGTAATTGAAGTGGATATTCTGTGTGGTGTAGGTGACTCTGCTAAACTTCATGATCACTCCAGAGGGTATCCAGGACCAGTTACTGGGCATAGTGGTAGCCCGGGAGAGGCCTGACCTGGAAGAAGAGAAACAAGCTCTCATTCTACAGGGAGCAGAGAACAAAAGGTGCAGTAACATATATAAGACCAAGGTCAAATCCATTCAACTAATTAAATAAAATCTCTACTTCCCTAGAAGACTGTTAACTCAAGGTTGCATGTTTCAGCCAACTAAAGGAGCTTGAGGACAAAATCCTAGAGGTACTGTCCTCCTCTGAGGGCAACATCCTGGAGGATGAGACTGCCGTCAACATCCTCTCTGCTTCCAAGGTGCTTGCCAATCAGATCTCAGAGAAGCAAGCTGTGGCCGAGGCAACGGAGAAGAAGATTGATGAGACCCGCATGGGCTACACACCCATTGCTGTGCATTCTGCCATCTTGTTCTTCTCTATTGCTGACCTGGCTAACATTGAGCCCATGTACCAATACTCCCTCACCTGGTTTATCAACCTCTTCATCAGCTCAATTGAGAGCTCAGGCAAGAGTGATGACTTGGAGCAGAGGTAAGCAGGCCTGACTAATGTACTAGCAAAATGTTAGTTCCTGCAAGTCACTTTGCAGGTCACCAAAACACGGCTTTAAGGTTGCTGAACTCTAATCTGTTAAAAAATAGAATGCCATATCAGTGCTATTTTGTGTGTTTACGTATAATTTAACAAGATTACTTAAATGATGGCATATGTCTCGTTTTCAGGCTGCAGATCCTGAGGGACCATTTCACCTACACACTGTATGTAAATGTGTGTCGCTCACTGTTTGAGAAGGATAAACTACTCTTTTCCTTCTGCCTCAGTGTCAGCCTGCTCATGCACAACAAACTGGTAGGAATTTACACAGATTCACACATTGGCTAATGGAGAATACACCCATATTGGTTTGTTTGTTTGTTTTTATTTGTTAATATGTGATTAGGTAATCAGACAAGCTCCTTAGTGTCATTTGTCAGCGCTGGTCTTCTCAAGGATTGCTTTAGATTATCTGTATCTTCTATTTTCAATTTGCATAAACTACTTATCCAAAGATAATCCCACAAATTGTCAAGCATTAATCCACTTAATCACAAATCCTGGTCATTCTGCTGCTGTGTTAACACTGCATGTCACTAATTAATGTTTTAGGTGGATGAGGGGGAGTGGCGCTTCCTTCTGACAGGTGGTGTGGGTCTGGACAACCCCTACTCAAATCCCTGCACCTGGCTCCCTAAAAAGTCTTGGGATGAGATATGCCGTTTGAGTGAGATGGAAAGTTTCAGAGGCCTACGTCAGGACCTGACACACCGCAGGAATGAGTGGAAACAGGTTTACGATAGCCCAGTAAGTTTTTTTTTTTATTATTATGGTTCATGAAACTCAGAATTCCAGTATGTTGACTTATTACAATATTTAATTTTGAGTTCAAGTAAATTGCTATTCAGGCAGTATTAATAATTATTGGGAAAACCGCTGACTCAAGAACTTGGTTGCATCTTGGATGAAGTGGACTGAGGCTGTTGTCAGGCCATCAAGAGCCTCTATGCACAATGTCCTCACAAAAAGAGCTACAACTGTCACTTTCCTAATATCCATCTAGAGATGATGTTAGAAACATCTTACCTGGGCTGAGGAGAAAAATAACTGGACTTCTGTTCAATGCAATTTTGCATTTAATTTACAAAAGAGAGTTCTAGAGGAAGAGTGAAGAGGCTCAGAATCCAAGGTGTTTCAAGTACAGTGTGAAGTTCTCCATTGTGGGGTGTTATCTGCTTGTGCTGGTGGTGGCCAGTCGACTGTCTTTTTCAAGTCTAAAGTTAATGCAGCTGTCTACCAGAGCACTTTGTGCTTCCATCTACTTTGTGGCAGAGATGCTGTTTTTTCTTTCCCAGCAGGACTTTGGACACTGTGAGTGAGGGTAAACTTCTACCAAATGTTTTTTTTTTCTGTTTGTTTTTTACCTTGTTGTTATTGTGCTTGATTGGCCTGCCAATTCACCTGACCTGAACACTGCAGAGAATCTATGGGGTATTGTCAAGAAGAAGAAGAGAAACAACTGACACAAAAATACAGATGAGTTGAAGGCCGCTGTCAAGGCAACCTGCACTTCAGTAACACCTCAGCAGTGCCATAAGCTGATCACCTCCATGCCACACCGTGCTGATGCAGTAATTTGTGCTCAAGAAGCTCGTGTTTAAATTAACATAGTTTTCAGAAGTTGCACATTTCTGCTGTGAAAATACGTGTAATCTGAGATAAGCTATGAGTTTAGTTTAATTAGTTCATTTTTTTAAAAAATGGAACATTTGAATACCTGAATGGTGTCTCTCTGTGTGAGCCCCATGACAAACTCGTGAGCCTGTTCAGGGGGTGCGCTGCCTCTTGCCCTGTGGCAGCTGGGATTGGCTCCAGCCCCAGAATTAGATAAGTGGAAGATGGATGGATGTACTAGAGTTTTTTGGTAGTCCCATGACTGCTTGTCTTGTAGACGGAGATTAGAGTAAAAGTTGCTGCTTTGCTGGTGAATTTCTTCTTAATGAGTGAAAGGGTCTGATAGCCTGTGCAGGGGCAAAATGGTGAGGAGCAGAATACAAGGAAACCTCAGGAAAAAAGTTTTTCCCTGCATAAAATAATGGGATTTGACACGGCTTAACCCAACCTTAAGCATAGCAGGGTAACTCAATGGAATCTCAACACTGGCGCAGTGCCCCTCCCACCTGCCCTACCCAGGAACATTGTGGCTACACACAGTTTGCAAGTTCAGTGTAGTTTGTGTGCTTTAAGTTAGCACATGCTGAACTTGAACATGTTACCATCTTTACTTTTTGTATTAGCTCTATTTTTTGTTGACCAGTACATGAGTTATTATATGCAATAATCTGATTCTTTGCATCTTTTTCTTTTCTTTATTTTAGTTTTCCCAACATTTCTACATCACTACCTACCATTTATATGTTTTTAAAGATTATTCTTATTTTATTATTGACAGAGCTGCCAAACAAATCTTATTAGTTTGTTTTGTCATACATATTTATTGGTTTTGTCGTTATTTTGTAATAAATTATTTTTAGTTACTGTAATTGTAGTGCATGCAAAGAGGATACAGAACAAAGAAGGAGGAAGAGAGAAACATTTTGAGATGATGCAAACAGACACTGTCCATCTTTGAAATATTGAGAATCAAAGTCTGAGGTTTTATTTAATCAGATCTATTCAGCTCGTGTTGTGCTCATCACATCGATGCAATCTAAATGCAAGAACAGCTGCTTAATCAATGTGAGGTGCACTCAAACATGTGTGCAGCACGCAGACGTGTTTCTTTGCAGATGCACATGTTGCACATGCATACACACACCATCTTTGATTTATAATCAGCAGAATCAGCCACAACACTTCTGTCTAATTAAATCTAGTTTGTTCCAGTTGTGGAATTCACATTTATTCAATTTTGATGTAAGAACAGCTGCTCAATCAAGCACACCGGCACTCAGGCTCGCACACACTAACACACCCTGCTCACACAGTGAATCCCCAGGAGATCCTAAATAGGTGTATCCATCTCAAAGCACCTGCCAACACACATAGCCAGAAGTCTCTCGACAAACAGCCTCGGGGAAATAATTCTAAAAGTTCCCCCTACCATTGCTCACTTCCTCCGCTGCACTTGTTCCACTAATTAATCAAACATATTGGTGTGACCCAAAACCCATTTCTGCATTTTTTTTCTCCTCTTCTTTTCTCTTTTTTCCCCTTTCTTCATGTTTTCTGTTTACATGTTTGCTACATACAGTATTACTCTACTCCACAACTTTGTCTCATAGAAAGCCTGACAAAATTGTCCTTCAGCTGTGTATTAGGATTATCTTGATCAATGAACTCTAAATATCTAATGTTTTTTAAGGCTCTCACTTAAAATGTAGGTTTATCTGTAGGTCACAGATAATGGTTAGAACAAAAATGAACAAAGACAATTTGACTGCATTAATATTCTGAATCTTATGCATATCCATCATGGTACTGAATGCACTTCCTACTCTGAATTCAAAACTAATTGATCTTTGCGTATTTGCAGGACCCCCATCAGACCACCTTCCCTGACGAGTGGCCAGCGAAGCTGAGCAAATTTCAAAGGATGCTGGTGATTCGCTGTCTCAGGCCAGACAAAGTCAGTTTCATGGGGAAATTATGTTTGTTTACATGGATGTTTTTCACATAACACCAAACACTAAAACACATTCCTTTCATTTGTCCCCCAGATTGTTCCCATGATTCAGGAGTTTGTTTCAGACACTTTGGGCCGCCCCTTCATTGAAGCACCACCCTTTAACCTAAGTAATGCCTTTATAGATAGCCACTGCTGTGCCCCCCTCATCTTCATCCTTTCTCCTGGTTCAGACCCCATGGCTGCTTTGCTCAAGTTTGGAGAAGAAAAGGTACAGAGACTTTTGAAGTTTCCATCCTGCTGTGTGTATCAAACTGTAAAGGAAAAAAGAAATTGGGTCTATAAAAGAAAGAATTTCTATATTTACCAAATCTTAAAAAGACAAAATAAAATTATTTGAGACCTTCTCAGATTAAAAAAGGGGAAAGGTTTTTAACTGCTCTTCTCTCTCAGGGCTTTACTGGTAGCAAGCTGACATCCCTCTCTTTGGGCCAAGGCCAAGGTCCTATTGCTATGCGCATGATTGAGACAGGCATTAACGAAGGCACTTGGGTGGTTCTGCAGAACTGCCACTTGGCCACTTCATGGATGTCAACACTGGAGAGAGTTTGTGAGGTTGGGATTCATGCTTTTTCGAAATATAGCCAAAAGTGAATTTATTCCAATATATGCATGTGTTTACTAGAACTTTACTTCTGTGAGCAGGGGCTGAACCCAAATACCACCCACCCAGACTTCAGACTGTGGCTTACTAGCTACCCATCTCCCACTTTCCCAGTGGCTGTGCTCCAGAATGGTGTTAAGATGACCAATGAGGCTCCAAAAGGTCTCCGCTCCAACATTGCGCGCTCCTTCTTGATGGATCCCATCTCTGACCCAGAGTTTTTTGACAGCTGCAGCAAGCCGGTCAGTGTGCAAACATGCCCAAGTGGCTTGCTGTGCATATCTACCATTCCTTCATCAGTGGGTGGATTTCAGGATGTGTTAGTTTTAGCTGTGTGAAATGACCACCACTGTTTATCTTAGGCCATGTCTTCCATCTGTCTTTATCCACCACCCAGGCTGTGTTCAAGAAACTATTGTATGGCCTGTGTTTCTTCCACGCCCTGACCCAGGAGAGGAGAAAGTTTGGACCCTTAGGCTGGAACATTCCATACGAGTTCAATGAGACTGATCTCCGGATCTCTGTACAGCAACTGTACATGTTCCTGGAACAGTATCAGGTAGGTGTTCTTGGGAAGTTCTTTCCTTTCGTGGATAATTTTTACACTTACAGGGGTGTGTTCCTGAAAAACACATTGTATTTCACCTAATCCATACAGGGCTTAACCAGTTACATTTCCATACAGTCTAGGATGCAGTGATAGTTCCTTCTCTCACAGCCTCATTCTGTTATACACACTTCATATAAACTTTACATAGAAGTGTATGAAGGGAGCTAATCTCCCATACAGATCAACATCCACGATGCATTCCTGCATAGCTTTCAGTATCTAAGCCCATATTAGAATTTCTAGTTTTACAACTGGCATCTAAAGTATTCACTTTCATAAGCCATATTCAAAGCCACTCTTGACATTTTTCCACATACAGATAGCACTCCAAGCCTCCACCATTTCCTGTTCCTGTGCAGTAGTTGAGGGAAAAGTGGCAGAAATAAACTACTGAGGATATCTTTTTGGAACACAGTGACATTTTCAGCTTGTAACTGAGTGTTACTCAGTGAAATTCTCCTCAAGAAAATGCCATGCTGGCCAAAATTTCACCCTTCAGCATCCCCATGTGCCCCATGTGTTTTTGTGTGCAAATGCAGTGACAGGTGTGCCAAGTCACAGCATTATAACCCCTTGACAAATACTGTGTATGTGCCTGAAAATAGTTCTGACCTGTTGTGGTATTGAGTGGGACAGTTTATGGTGTCTGGCAGCAGGCCAAAGTCGTGAATCCTTGGGTCCTGTGGGTTGTGGGATGGGGTCTTTGTTGACCAGGTTTGTTCCAGAACATCCCACAGATGTTTAATCAGACTGGGATTTGGGGAGTTTTCAGGCTGGGTTAGTGACTTGGGATCTTAGGCAGTTTTGCATTGTGGCAGAGTCCATTGTCTTTTTGGGGGAGGTTCCTAACATGTAGAGGGCATGCAGCAATATTGGCTGGTACCAGTCAAAATAATGGGTTGGTACTTATATAGTGCCCTTCTACTCAACTTTGATCACTCAGAGCACCTTCTACTACAAGTATTTTTCATTCAATCACACAAATTCATACAGTGCTTTTATCTATACCTAAATGTTTTTTTAATCTAAAATTCATGTGCGCCCACACAGACACACACACACACACACACACTCACACTGATGAACGCAAGTGATGGACACTGTTAGCATCACTGATGTCACCAAGTTTACCTTACACTGTAAATCACCTCGAAGTGACTGCTTGTTGTGATTCGGTGCTGTGTGAATAAAACTGTTAGCGTTATTGTTTTGTTTTGGTAATATGTTATATATCTGTGTG
>VOQJ01000837.1:9492-31825 GCA_015052665.1 Apistogramma diplotaenia | reverse complement strand
CACACGTTGCCATGTAAGTTTTTGATTGGTTGATGTGGTGCATTTTTCCACAAACACTTAAGTTTATGTAACTGTAAATTCCCCTTTTTGTGGGATCAATAAAGTATCTATCTATCTATCTATCTATCTATCTATCTATCTATCTATCTATCTATCTATCTATCTATCTAGCAAAATCCCATTTTTATTGTTTCTTCCTTCACCAAAATCACATCACACGTGAGAACATTATACAAAAAAACATTATTTATCATAACTTTGGTGTTACTTGTTATATCAACATAATTTAAGAACTGATATGTAGTTTGAAGTCTGCGCTTTTGCTACAATTTGAAACAGAGACTCAACCAGGCTGCGTCCTGCTGCTGCATCATAGATAAGGAATTTTTTTTTTACCTTGCCCAATTATAGCAAACATTTAAACAGCAGATCTAGGGGTCACTGGGCATCTTTTGTGCAAATTCAGTATGAATCGGACTGGTCGTTTTGCTGTAATATTGTTAAAAAATCACAGTTGTCTTTGAAACACTGAATTTTAGCTTGTGAATTTTCCAGTACCAACCACATTGAAAAATGGGTCTCACAGGCTCGCAACCCAAACATTGTTATTTTACAGCAACAACTCAATTTTGTCTGGGTAGGTGTCTCTCAAACGGAAGTGTGGAAGTTTAGAGCGGTATGGCACAAAACCCTGCAAGGCATCTCTGAGGGGCAGCACATCCAGATAAACCCTGTTTAGATCAGAAAGTGACTAAAGGAAAAAAGACTGACAGTGACTTGTCTTCAGGTCAAGCTTTATTCCCCACATATACCTTCCTTAGTGCTCAGCTCAAGAGATTGAATGGGTAGGTTTGCTCGTGCTGACAGCAAATGACCATCGGACTTTTGAGATGACAACATTGTGTGAGCCTTTCTTTGACCATTTGTCCCATTTGTTTGAAAAAAAGAGCTTAAATGCCAGTTCTAGTGTGTAAAGAAGTGACATAAGGACACAGAGAAATTTGAAGCACAGATCTAAATGTCAAACAACTTCATCCTTAGTCGCCTCCTGCTCCTGTGGTGAGGGATGGCCGTCACACATGTACACACACCCCACACATCTTTTTTTCCTTCTGTCTGTCTCTTACATGCATTCAGAACACACACATCTAAACTTCATGCTCATGTTCAGGTGGGGACTGCCAAGTGTTTGTGAGAAAGCCACAGGAGTACCACTTTGGATAAGTGGTCTACATTAGGTGTTTGTGTGTGTGTGTGTGTGTGTGTTGACTTCTACTATCACATACTGTATATTAAAGGGACTGAGCATTGAAATATCCAACATTAATACCCAGAAAGTGCTGTATCTGTCAGAGGATGACACCACCTGAACAGTGGACCTTTTCTTCATCCAGCTATTTGCTTTTAACACACATTTTGTCTTCGCCTGATAGTGTATGTTGCTTCACAATAGCACTTTCTAGAAGAGTTGAGTGATTCCTCGGTGTGGATGATTGTTACAGGTATGCTTGTGAGTGTGTGTGTTTGTGAGAAGGAAAAAAAAAGAACTAAATAGACACACCCCCCCCCCATTATCTTGTTAAGTAGAGCTGTCTAGCAAAGATAGTAAAGATGTCAGAAGCTGATATACTTTGGCATTCATACATTTATTGATCTCATCATTAAATCTCCATCACTACATGTGCGTTTGTGTATTTGTGTGCATGTACCTGTTACTTTTGTTTTACTGCGTTACTCTTTGGCTGCTTGCTAAAAGCTCATCACAACAATGATGTCATACTTAATAGATTGCAAAAAACCCCATAACAACACTTTGATGGTTATATGTGCGTGTTTGTGTCCCTTTGAAGATGATGTGTGTCTCTCTGTGATTTGTGTCACAGGTCATGTCAAGAGCTTGAAATAAAGCTTGTGGACTTTATTCTTCTTTACATTTTTGAAGATGTTTCCCCTCTCATCCAAGAGGCCTCTTTTGTTGTAAACCTAAAAGGTGGAGACTCCTGGGTATTTAAACCCTAGTGGGGGGTTGTCCCCTTTGGGGGTAGTCATTGGTCCACTATTATTCATTACATGAGCCAGGACGTGAATAAACGGTGTGGGTCATTACCATCAGAGGTTTCAGGTGAAACCACTATGAGACCTTGCTGCAGCCTACCAAGTGGCCTATCGAGGTCCCCTGAAGTAAAGTGTGAGAGGGGGTTAAGCAGTTCTGAAATCGATTCCCAGATGCCTTAACTTTCCCCCTTTTGGGTTTACATTTGAAGAAGCCTCTTGGATGAGAGGTGAAACGTCTTCACAAACTTAATGAAGGTCCAGTCGCCTTTTTTTAAGCTCCTGAGACTACCTTGACCTGGACACACATGTGTCACTGACCCTTAATGTTTAAACTTCATTGAAGATATATACCTTATAATGTATGTTGTAATTTTACAACATCAGCATGTTTGATTGTAATGTGATGTAAAACCCTTTTGAGTGTCAAAGGTCAAAGGTTTCTTTAACTGATTATTCAAACATACTTATAACTATGGTCAGAGTTTGGAAAGAAATCAGTGGATGTCTTCACACCATCGGTTCATATGTGCTTAAATTTCTGCTTGTATTCTGGGTTTTTGTGTGCTTCTGTTGTATGTGTATGTGTGCAGGGCTCAGCGGTGGCTGTGAGTGTACAGGGTGATGGAGGGCGCCGCTACAATGATGGACAATGGCATAGTGTTAGAGCAACAAGGCAAAGGGCCGTGGGAACAATCGTTGTAAACGATCAATACAGAGGTAACTCTCCTCGTATTCGTACTGACCACTGAGTGTATCTGCTCTGTGTGTGGGTGTCAGTATAATATGCTCATATACGCAGCCAAGGATAAACACATATATTTGGATGTGAATCATGAGAGACTGGCTGTTGATTGTCTGTGTTTTTCTATGTATATGTAAATCCCCCCTGTTCTGACTTGGAAATATTATCCAGGTTAATTCCAGCAGCTGTGATTGTGTTTGATTGTGATGGGAAAAATACCGCTTCACCGTATGTTACTGAACATTTTCATAAGAATTTTTTTTGTATTAAACCATTTAACACTGACCTATGAATCAAGCATAGAAAACACACCTAACTTAAGGAATGAAACTGTTGTGTTTACAGATAACAGAAAACTTAGCAAAGAACATATTTTAAATTGTATCTTCAGGCACTTTGTTACTAGCAGCCTGTCAAGAAAAAAAAAACACGTGTTCACATTTCTTTAGTTGAGTCTATGAAAAATGCATCACTTCTGCACCAACAAGATCATTCCCAAAGAATCCTCATCCTAATCCTATTAGTTGAAAACTTGGAATATCTCAGTAAGGTGTGCAGTGTCTCCTTAAAATTATGAGGGAATTAGAGGAAAAAAAGAAAGAAGAATACAGGATCTGAGAGATGCATCTGGCCACTTCAGTTCTACTGAAGCCGCACCAGAAATGGTCTCAGTGGAAGTGTGGCTGTCAAGAAGCCATTCTTAAGGAAGGGAAACGGGGAGAAAAGGCTGAGGTGTGGCAAATTACACAAGACGTTAATGGAATGGTGAGTTTAAATTAGAAATTTTTGGTTCAAGTCTTTTGTCAGCATGTACAGAGGAGGACAGGAAAGAGGCACGAGAGTACTTGCAGCCGTCTGTGAAACATGGTGGCGTCTCTGTCGTGGCTCTGAGTTGCGTTTCAGCCGGTGGTGTTGGGATCTTGTCAGAATCGATGGAGTTATGAACACTGAAATGTGCCACCAGATTTTGAGCCACCATGCAATATCATCTGGAAAGTGATTGGCCAGAGGTTCATTTTTCATTATGACAATGATCCCATACACACTGATTATGAAGACTACTTAACGAAATTACAAGAAAGCTGCCCAAGAGAGTTTAAGCTATGTTGAAGAATAAAGGTGGTCATACCAAATAGTGACTTTAAAGCTTCTTAAAAATTTTCCTCATATACTTTCTTATATAGTTTATTTATTCTTGTTATGTTTGCGTGTTTCAATATATTGCTGCACCCTTTTCCCATTTTTCAACCAACACAAAAAGAAACTCAAGACTTTGGCAGAGCACTGTACATTTTCTTTCCATATTTCTCAGATGTACACCATATATTTTTGTTTTATTTTTCACTTTTGCTTCCTATGTCCAACATCACCAGGAAGTGCATCAGCTTCAAGTGGAAGCACAATGATTGGCGAGAACATGGGGGTGTTTATTGGAGGGCTGCCGGAAAATTTTATTCTACTAAGAGAGGATTCAGGTGGGTTTTCACCAAATTTTTACATTTAATTAGATTTGTTTTATGACTATCTGATGTATAATTTAGGAAGGTGTCTCAAAGTTTCTATATTTTGACTTAGAATAGAAGTACCAAGGGAAAGTTTTTTTTAAATGTAATATTATAAACTTTTTTGGTCTCTCCAGGAGATGCCAAGATTGTGCGGAAAGGCTTCTCTGGTTGCCTCAGAGATGTGAGCTTTAAGATGACTGACAGTCCCTCAGAGGAATGGCAAAGTCTCGACTGGACAAAAGCCACAAAGAAAGTTGCTGTGTTTGAAAGCTGGGAGGGATGTCCTCTTCATACTGTGGACGGAGCCCATTTTCTGGGTCATGGTAGGATCGTAATGAGCAAAATTAGTACAATATTGGTACACAATAGTGTTACAGAAGCATCATAAGATGCAGCAGGGTTTTAGAACTGCACTGTGCATGAAGAGCTCGGTGCTGTGCAAAGCTGTGTTCACATACAACCTTAAACTCGTTTTAACGCCCCCAGCACACCGTCAACTCAGTATATCTTAATAAGATGCTTGCTGCTGATGTTGGTGGTAATGAGTTTGTTTCATGTTGATAAATATGATGATAAGTTAATTGGCCTCTGTGTGAAAGATCAGGTTCATTAGTGTACATTTCCTCCATTACTGCTGTCTAAAAAGGCCTGCTCATACAGTCGTTTATTCTGTCACTTATGACTAGATGACGGGGCCTTTTAAATTTTAAACACCTTGCACATTTTAAATTTGACTCGTGCTTTGCTGTTAAAACTGACACTTTAAAGCCATTCATTTCCTCCTGGTTTCAGGTTACTTGGAACTCGACTCAGGCGTATTCACAGGAGGACAGGTCTTTGACATTTCTATGGATTTTAGGACGGACCAACTCAGTGCCCTTTTGCTTTTCATATACAACACACAAACTGAAGACTTTATGCTGGTAAAAGCAGAAATGCATGTGACATTATTGTATTAATACTGAAAACGCTCAAATGAAACAAATGTAAGACATTAACTCGTAATATTTTGTTTGCTGGTTTATAAATGTGTTTTAGGTGGAGCTGGAAGCTGGTCTCTTGTCCTTCATTCTTTCCTCTGAAGGTCATGTGATTGAACTCAGCATGTGGGTGGGGCTTAGCTACTGTGATGGAGACTGGAAACAATTGTTATTGGCAAAACGTGGCTCGCTCATCTCAGCGACAGTCGATGACTGGGCAGAGGAAGCGAGGGGAATGGGAGGAGCAGTGACGCTGAGAGTTGATTCACCATTATATTTGGGGGGCGTGCCACCAGAGCTCAGACATTCTGCTCTAGACAACCGAAGTCACAAACATGGTGAGATGTGTTTTCAGAGGTTGTGCAGCCTACGCTAGTTCCACAAGCTCATATACAGTTCCCTGAATTTCATCAAGCATATTTACATGTTTGTGGGCTCCTCTGTTTTGACTCCTTTGAACTGTACAAGTAACAGTATATTTATTTGCAGGTGTAACTTGCCTGCTTTTCTGCCAAGTGAAAGAATTACTGAATTAATGAACTTTGCATCATAATAATCATAGTATTTGCTAATGTTCGAGTAAGATTCAGGAGCATTGTAAATTCTGCTTCAGGACACCTGTGGCATAATTATATCTGACAGGAAATTCCATTTTCCATTTAAAAAATGTGAACTATACCAGTTCTTCTACTCTCTTTCTCCTCCCCATTTCTTTTCCTTCCCTTTCACAGGCCTAGGAGGGTGTATGAAGGATCTTACCATACGAAGTGATAAAAGAAGCCCTCCCATCAGCCAAAGCATTAATCTCTCTGTGGCCTCACGCCGTTCTGTTAGAGTCTACTTAGATGGCTGTCCAACCAGTGAAAGTCGGTACAACTGCAGAGGAAACGATTCAGTCCTGGTGTACAGTGGGAAAGAGACACAAGCCACAGATTATAGTCTACAGCCTTTCACTGGTAACACCGCACAGTCTACATGTACCATAAGACCAGAGATTCGGTGCAATCTCAGCATTAATAGTTTTGGGATATCCAAATCCAAAGTATCCAAACCACAACACAAGTTAAGTTCTTCACACTGCGACAGGTTTACCACAAACATCCAAAGGTTTTTTTGTTTTTGTTTTTTTGTCTCTGGTACATGAAGACCTGTTTTTTATAACTGTGAGGCAAATCTTCCAGCTATATCATGCTAGCAGCTCCCTCTAATTAGTAGTAATTGCCATTTTACATTATCATGTTCGCTGATTAAAGCTTACACTGGGGATATTACTATGCAGCGACATTTTATAACTGACACAGAGATGAATACAAGTTAACCATCCAAGAAGTTGAAATAGATGTCACAGCTGGAAATTACATGACATTAGTTTTAAGAACATGTTATATTTTTAGTGTACATTCTGTCAAATGCAGTTTTCCCTTCATTTTAAAAATCTGTATCTCCTCTGTCTCTTCTTTTTCATCCCTAACCCCTTCTCCTGTGTATAAACACACACACGTGTATTTTAAGAGTACCTGTACAGGTTTGTGGCCTTGGCTGCAGGAGGTTGGGCAGCAGGACCTTGGCAAAGAGGACGCAGCCAAGGCAAAGGTAAAATGTCACTGCTTTCTTTTGCAGTAGTTGCTGTGTGTGTGTGTCTGTTTATTATTGTGCTGATTTGTTGCTTTCATCTGCACACATAACACAACACCCCACTTTTCCAAATGCAGATAGAACATAACCAGAATATTTTGTACTACAACTTACTTTCTTTCTTTCTTTCTTTCTTTCTTTACAATCTACATGTAACAGTTTGCTGAATGTGTTCCATCAACAAAGTTACTTACAAAATATAAACATTTTCCCAGATTGTCAGAAAAAGAAGCTTAATTTACTAATTGATTTTCAGGTTCAGCAAGAAGGGTATTACTGTATATTCACTTTCTTTAATTTTGCACAGTAGAGTACACCTTTGATCTTAAGAGATTTTGGATGTAAAACAGTCTGTGAGTGATCCAAAGCCAGTGAGTGATATTGCATGTGCCTGACAGTATGAGAGATTGATAAGGCCTCTATAAAGGGCATCACAGTAAAAGGCTGTTAACCCAGAATGGCCTGTGTGGTCCCCTGTGTAATATAAAGCTGCTCGTTAGTAGTGAACAATACACTGGTAGGTCTCAGTACACCGTGCTATGACCAGAAAGAGGAATGGAGGCTCAGGAGGGAGGAAGTGCTAAAAAAACATTAAGAAATTAAGAGAAAGCCGGGCGCGAGGACTAAGTGGAAATGAAGGAGCAGGGAAGCGCAAAGAGTCATGGACAAATGAAAAGAAAATAGTGGACAGTAAGAAGGGGGGGAGATGAAGAAATATGCAGTATAAAGGGAGAAAGATGATGAGAAATACAAATAAGAGCGCATAAAATGGCTAAAATACAGAGTGAAGGTGAGACTGGGAAAGAAACAGGAACTTAACACAAAAAAAACCAAAAGTTATTTGTAAATATAAAGTAAAACAGACTTCAGCGATATTAAGGTTACAGAACATATATTGAACATATGTTTTAAGAACGTGTGAGACTTATGATGTCTCTATAATGTCGTTGTTTGTTTCACTGTTTTAAGAGTTTGCCAGTTATTAGTTATTATTTTATTAATGTTTGGGTTAGATCCCAGACAAGTGAAGGTACAGTAGGGACAGATGTAAAGGAAGATGAAAGGATGACTGGTGACAGAAAATGAAGGTGATTGTAATGCAGAGGAGGAGGGAAGTGGGGCAGGAGTTGGGCCACCTGAGCTGCTGAGGGTATCAGAGAGAAAAATAAGGGGAGTGTTACAGAGAAAGAGGGAGGCTGATTGCGGTGAAATATAGCCCAGAATGAATGGCTGGCTGTATTAAATCAGCGCTGAAAAAGTTACTACTCTCATAAATAGTATTTATGCTAATGGTGAGGTATGATTTACTGGGCCTATTAAAACACAGAGAGATGGGAAATGCTTTTTCTTTATTTTTATGTCCTTCCAACCTGTTGTTTTGCTTTTTTCATGTACATTTTCCTGTTTAAATTGTGTTTCATAGATTTATTTTGATATTCATTTGCACTGATCTAATTCCTGTATTTTATTTTTCTTTGTTTTTTTTGCAATGTATTTTGCTTAGTTTGATAATTGATTTTTTTTCTTTTGCTAAATGTATATACAACTTTTTTTTATTCTGTCTTTATTCACAGTTTTCTTCTCTTCCGTCTCATTTTGCATCTTTCTCCCTTTTGGACTCTCTAGTACCTACAGCTGTACCACATCCAATCACGGTTCAGAGCTTTACTGGCTTCAGTGCCAAGGTGAGCTGGGTGCCACCCACTGGTGACATCTGGGGACTGATTGACAGATATGAGTTAAAGGCCTACAGTAGAGACTACCCAGAGCTACCACCTATCAAAGCCACATATCTGGCTAATGGAAACTTCACAGGTAAAAAATGCATAAAAGCTAATGTAGTCATAAACATATCTACAGGCAAAGACATATTTTCACTTTATTTAAGCCTTACAACCCCACTAATCTCATCATACTTTTTGTAGAGATCCTTTTTTCCTGTCATCCCTTGCTCTTTGCATTTTTAATCTGCATTGCAGAACTTTTTCCTGCTTGCAGTTTTGTTTTAGGTGCCAAACAGCATTACATTTTTGAGCACCTACACTTAACAATACATTTTATTTGGGAAAGGAAAGTTAACTCTTTCCTGAAAATTAGAAAAAAAACAGTATACAGGAGTAAACATTGTGTTACATATAAATAAATTTATTGCAACTGGTATTTTTTGATGTTAGCCTTTACTAAACACACATTCAGAATGTCTCTTTCACTTACTTTCCAGCTGTATTTCATACAAATATACTAGTGCGTGTACTCACTGTCCCAGTCAACCCTGTTAATGTCTGCTTGGCAAATCCCCAGGTTTTGGAGACTGTCTCCATTTGGAATAAGACACTCAGGACTATCCCAATGATGTCATACCCTGGCATTGCTCCTTTTTTTCTCTCTCTCTAGCTGTTGCTCACTTTTCGATCTTTCCCCACTTCATCTTTTATGATGATGATGATGATGTCTGCGTCCGCTGCTGCTATTCGTCCCCCCTCTCATCCACTTCACCATGTCTCTAGGCAAATATGAAGATGAGCTCTCTGTCTCAGTCTTTCTCAGTGTCTCTCTTGCTGCTTCTCATTCAGTGCCCCCTCTCTTTGCCAGACATTAAGTCCACCCTGATAAGGCTTCTTCTTAATTTATGATGGCCTCGACACCTGACTGCAGAATTACACCAATGGCTAAAAAACACAGAAAAGCAAATGAGGGTGTAATGGCAGCGGAGTGGGGCCCTGGCCCTAATTGAATTAAAAGACATGGGTAACAGTAAGGGAGAGTGAGAGAGTGAGAGAGAGACAAGTACAGGGTGATTGGACACAACAGTGGGGAGAATTGGGAGGGGGTGGAACAGACGAGAGGGTGACTTAGAAAATACAGAAAGGAGTGGAGAGGGCCAAGACGGTGAGGACAAAAAAACATCCAGAGAGCGACGGCTGAAGCTTTACAATTAGAGCAGACTCTCTCTGTTTGCCAAGCACAGTAGATTTGCTTAGCAACAGCAACACATAGATACAAGTAAAGCATTTAAATAAGGTTGTGCAGATAAATAAGGTTGATTTGTCACAAAGGACTTCCAAAGGTTATATTTACAAATTTCCGTGCCTATTTTAAAACAGTACCCTCATTCCCATCATACTGTATGTACACTGCGAATATACATTCTGACATATAGCCGAGTTAGCAAAAGTTATTCTTTTTTTTTTAATATGATGTCCTCTGTCCACCTTCTTCACTGACATGTATATGCTCCTCTTAAGGTGTGCTGTCAGGTCTCACTCCATCCACTCGGTACATTGTCACCGTGAGTGCTTGTACTCCTGTTGGCTGCACCGAGAGCCTTCGCGATGACAACGGTGATAACAGTTTGAGATGGCATTTCACAACCCCCGAGGAAGGTAACCAATAAAAAAAAAAATGTACGCACATGCATACACCTATGAACAGAAGTTCAGTTTCAACCCATTACCAGTATCATAAATTTATGGCTCTTCATGTGCATGGACACATAGGCAAACTTCTAAATGCACTTAGAATGTAGAAGAGGAGCGGCTGGTGCAAGAAAGAAGGAAAGGGTAGAGGAGGATGTTAGTAAGACAACAGGGAAAGACATAAAATGGTTTTAAAAAAGTTGTACTACAAATTAAGGGAATTAAGCAGAAGGTAACGAGTAGCTTATCTCTCATTTAGAAAGTCATATAGAAATATATGTGAGGAAAGAAAAAGTAAAAGAGGAAAAGACATTTTTCATCATATGTTAGATGTTACTTTAATCTGTATTGGACCAACAGGCCTTGTTGGGAGATAATGTGACGGCAGAGGTCAGTACAGAGACAGCAAAAATCAATCTGAAGTTGAAGGAAAAAAAACTGATTACTGTATTGATTCTCGCTGAGCACAAGAGTTAAGACACTGAAACATGTTAGAGAGACTGGAGAAAGAATTCATTTCAAACTCTTTCAGACACACAGAAATGCAGCACAGACACACTTTTGCTCACTTATCCGTGAGTACAGACACATTTTTCTTCACCTTATTTTAGATCAGTGAACATGAGATCATAAAATTTTCACATTTCCCTCTCATGGCGAAAGTCTTTTGAAAAGTAATCCAAAGCCATGTCAGTGTCTACTGTATGAAATTGATTGAATTATTTATCTGTGACATTTTGATGATGTAGAACGATGACCTCTATAAAACTAAGGGTTGCCATAGTTTTTTTCCCCCAATATTTTTTCCAATATTTTTCCAATATAATTACTCTGTTCTTGTTTCAGTATATACGGTATACACTACAGTTAATCAAAAATAGATTATTAAAAGCTAAACTATGTGTTTATGTATTTCTTCCATTTCCTGCTAACATACAAATGTGTCTTTACTTTCCTCCGTGTCAGCTCCTGACGCTGTCTCCCCTCCGGCTGCAGTCTCATCCCCCACAGCGCTCTATGTTACCTGGGAATCTCCAGCAAGGTAACACACGAAACACAGTTTCACCTGTTCCAATCCCGTTTCACACCCAAACTGCATGTTAATGTTTAAATTCTGTCATAGAACCTTTATTGATGGACAGGATGTAAATAATAAGAAAATCCTCAATTAAATCTGTCTTTTCTGTCCCACTTGCTGATGTATTTTAGTAAATAGAATGATACTGGTTCTGTTTTTCTTTTTTTCCCCACTTTGAATAAACACGCAGTGATTAAAACCAGCATAGAGTTTGGCATCAAAATGATGTGTCTTATAGTGTACACAATGTAATAATATTACCCTCATCTCACTTTTTTGTTCCAATGATAGGCCCAATGGAGGCATTACAGAGTACCTTCTCTATCACAACAACCAAATGGTCTACAGAGGGGAAAACAGACAACACAACATCACTGGTAAAAAAGGAGAGAGTACTTGTGTGGTTGTGTGTGCGTGCTCCAGCGTAACTGTGACTGTAGAGGGATGGGGCCTTGGAGTAAAGAGAAGGGGAACACTGAAGAAAGGCAAAATGGAGTGGAGGATTAGCATTTGAAAGCAGGAAGAGTGTCTGAGTCCTCACCAAGGGAATAGCACTTTGAAAAAGACAGCTAAACACACACACACGAAATTGAAGCAGCGGCGAAACAAAGAAAACGAAACATTAGCGCACGTGCATATACACAGTTTGCTTTGAAGGCTCTCGCTAAAGGGAGCTAAATAAGGTATGAAACACATGTCACACCACTGAGAGCAGAGTGATGCACCATGCGGCAAATAAGTAAACACACACATTAACACCATGCATGCAGACACATGGTATGCAGAGACGTACATAAACATACATGCAAACACACGAACAGAGCAGTCTTCCTATATGGCATCACTGCCCAGCAATGTGTGTCTTTCTAGGTTAATGAAGGCATGAGAGCACATATCATCCCTGCTGGGTTAATAATGCACAGTGTCTGATGTTCACAGTGATTGGAAGGATTATGGATATAGTAATTATACATTATGTGGATGAATTGAATGTGTAACACAGAATGAGATTACAAAAGACGGCAAATGGAGAATAGATTTGAAACAAAGAAAGATGCTTAAAGAGAAAGGACAGTCGTGATGGAGCATTTCTCGGAAAAAAAGGAAGAATTCAGTGGTTTTAGGCACAATATAAGTTAATAATGTGTGCATTAATCGCTTCTCTCTATCACTTTCTGGGTGTGTGCATTTGTATTGCAGGTCTCGGTGTATACTCCACTCATGTCCTGATACTGAGTGCGTGCACTTCAGTGGGTTGCACCAACAGTTCACAAGTTACAGTGCTGACTTCACAGCTTCCTCCCGGGCCTCTACGAGCACCGACTCTTACCCTGCTAGACTCTCGGACTATTTTTGTAGAGTATGTACATGCTCACACAAGCATGTTAATGCATGATGTTAATATGTAAGCAGATACGCACAGAACTGGGATGGCACTCACATTTTTTCAATAATTCAAAATGTATAAACCCTTTATTTGTGTTTTATAAGTTTAGCCTGGGCAAGATACAAGGACAGAGAGAGACTCAGTGACCTTCTGCAGTTGTGTTTACCATGCAGAATATTCTTCTGCGCTTGACCTTTCACCATTAGAGGGAGTTGACAAGGGAAGATAGATCTCTGCTTTTTTATATAAACTTCCCAGTTTTTGTGTATATGTGTTTGAAAGTGTGTTAACTATTAGTGTCTTGACTTGGACTGCCATTCACTGCAGAAAAAGTACATTTCTACTCATATGCATGCAGGCACCTATACAAAGACACTCACACACCCACAGAGTAAGAGTTTATGTGATGAAGACGATCTCGGTAAAATTTGAACTAGGATAAGCAGTAAACACTTAGACTCATAATGTACATATATGTCTACATGGATTAGCCTAATGAAATAAGGGCCCTGTCCTTAGTCCTTCCAGAGTGTAGGTTTGATCTACCTTACATACAGTGATCATCTAAAAATTGTGCTCAAGGGCAAGGTCATATTTGTCATTTTCTAAGCAATTTTCCATTTTCACAGCGTAACGTCATGCACATTACTTACAGTTCCACCAAATTCTGGCCCCTGATGTAATGAACAATATTATGGATTAAGATAGCTGTCAAAAAGCTGTGTGCACAATTCTAACATCCGTATTCGTATTTATATGTCACTAAAGTTCTTGTATCCAAAATTCTGCTGAAATATTTGTGAGTCTGAGAAATTGTGCAGATTAGGATTGTTCTTATGCGAGTATGAATCTAAAAGCTGTGAGTGGAAAGTCTTGTGAATACAACTTTAAATTTTTGTGACTATGAGCTCTTCCCTTCTGTGTGGACACGAATTGAAGCTTGTGGGTACGAGTAGAACAGTGTTGAAATGACATCCCAGGGCGGAGTAATCGATGAATGAGTAACCACGATTGCACCAAACACAGCACGCTCCAAATTCAACTATGGTAGAAGACAGTGGACCGGGTGGAGCAAGCACCTCAGGTGAAGCCTCACAGGTAAGATCTCTAACGTCTGTATCCAGTATAGATATATATTACTGTGTTTGGTCCAATTGTGGATCAATTTGGTACAATCGCGGATCGATTACTCCGCCTTGTGACATCATTTCAACACTTTAAGAAAGTTGGTATATATAAATGATATGTTTCTGCTGTTCAACAGGCAGGTCATTTATTATGGAGCAATGCTGTTGGAATAAGTGCAGTAAGTGGTGTGGCATTGACTTGCAGAAATAAGCAATTTCTTCATTAACTTCATTGTCATGGTGTGATTGGCAGCATATACTTGACTGGTGAGCATTATTTTCTTTTTTTTTAATTAAAATTCATTGCAAAACATTTTCTCACAAAAATCTTCAGGTTCAGATCGAAGCTTACACAAGTGCACAGTTGAAAAGGAAACATAAATTAGTTGATGTAATGCACTGACTATCACAGTATTCTTATATAAAGCAGGGGAGTGTATTGTTTCATTTCCTCAGCCTTTTAAATGCATTTGATCAACATATTCACTAGGTGTGGGAAGGCTGCATATTGCCTTGTTAGCACATTGGTAATAGGCAGAGGTTGAGAGATCATACCTGGTCAATACCTCTCTATTGTGTCTGTGAGAAAAGGTGAGAAAAACGAACATAGCTAGGAAAAAATGTAAAGAAAGTTGTAAAGAGAGTGAAAGATGATTTACTTGTTGTAAAGGAAATGATGTAGAGAAGAACTGCCTTAAAGAAAATGAGATGGGTGAAGAAAAAGTTGAGAGACTGTGAGAAAGGTTGAGGAAGGCTGCTGGAAGCAAACTAAAGAGTATCAGCAGATTTATATCGTGCCCTCACCAAACGCTGCCAGACTCATACACAACCAAAGCCATCACAGGAACACAGACATGGTCACAAATGAGCGACCTGATAAAACATTCTGAAACAATCGGCAGTGAATTTATTGACATTGTGGCTCTGGTTATTTCCTGCGTGAGTTTCAGTGTGACAAAATGTGCTCCTTGAAACACCTGCTGAAGTAGGAAGTACCGCAAAGGCTCTTCCCATTACTTTGGCAGGTGTTTATATGTCTGTCTGTCTGAATTTCTGCAGAAAGATATTGCCAATAATTCACAAAAAGTTCATGAGTAAGATCAAAATGAAGGACAAGTTCAAAGATGAGGGCAGTCACACACAAGCGTACTGATACTGGAAGTAGTAGGTGCAGAAAAACAGGCCATGCCCAGTGGACTGTGTGTGTGTGTGTGTGTGTGTGTGTGTGTGTGTGTGTGTGTACGCGCGCCACAATTACCTGCAGGCTGTCAGGCTGACTGACATACAGCTTCAGATTAAAGTAGTCCGGCCTGTTTTCCTTCCAAAGCTAAAAGAAAAAAACACCATCATGGTTTGTAGTGGTGCTGTTGTGTATTTTGTTTCATTTAGTGAAGCCAGATTGAGGCGAAAATGCGATGGTTATTTTCCCGGTTTCTCTGACATATAGAGGCAGAGGTGAGACTACAAACAACCACAAGAGGGTGTTAAACCCAACAAACCAGAGTATGTTTTCTCAACTATTACTTCAAATGATATTCAGTTTATTTGCTATTGACAGAAAAACTTTAAATCTGGTCTTTCAGACATACATTAAAACCAAGAAAACAACCTTTGTAATGGTTAACTTTAAGGGCTGGAAATGTTGAAGGTACGAACATTCAGACTTTGTCCTGACCTTGTGATGCAGAGCGCACAGCAGCTCTGCGAACCAGTAAAAGGACTGGAGCTCCTTGCACACCCACACAAAATACAATCTCCGCAACCTGAAACCCATCCAGCCATCACTGCGTGTGCCACAGGAAGGAAGAAACCAATTAATAATGGCTCAAACTGTGCATCGTTTATCAGTATTATATACATTTTTGTAAGAACTCACAGAAGAGCACGTAGCACACAGGCGAACGGCGTGACTCCTATTCCGCCGGCAACACAAAGACTGACATCGTAGTTGAATACATCCTCTGATGGACTTCCAAATGGGCCATCAACATAAACTCTGAACATACAATGTGGACAAAAACACAAAACAGCTGGCTGAGAAGTTACCTAGATAAATATACATATATGTAATTATATTTCCCCCCTTGGGTCAAACACACATAAACATCCTGTATTTGAAATCCCAGTGTGTGTGTGTGCGTGCGCGCGTGTGTGTGTGGAAACTGACAAATAAACAGAAATCTTCCAAACACACATCATCCCCACAACAGCTGCTCACTCGCTCGTGTCATCGAGAATACACACAGACACAAAATTAACAAAATGTAACACAATATACTGCGAACATATCACACATGAAACTATATATAATTGCACCACAGCATCGAAGTTACAAATAAAGTACTGTTTCCCGCCATCAAATAATCTAATAATCTAAGGCTCCTAATTAGCGTCAATCAGCACACTGAAGTAAAGGAACTCTTACCGGGATGAAAACAACGCATACGCAACCACACAAATCGACTCGGCTGTACTTAAACTATACAATAAAGTCATTAGAACTCACCTTCTGGCATTTACACACATAGATAAGCAGAAAAAATACAGGTAAACACCGAGGGAGGAAAAAAAAGACAGGAAAGAGTGTCCACGCTCTGTCGCACCTGCGGTGCCTTCAAGGGACGTCTGTAAATTATAACGAGTTCAATAACGTAGGAAAATGTAAACTTACAACAAAACACCAGAACATAATGCTAGAAGCCAAAAGCTAAGCCTAAACAGTTTGGGCTTTCTAACACTTATTTTATCCTTATTTACAAAGCAAATGATAAGGGTGCCAAGGCCGGGAGTGGGGACGGGGGTGGTGCTTTGATGGTTTAACTCTCTTTCACTCTGAGCCCAAACACAGAGGCGGAAGAGCGCAGAGTCAGAGGTCAGGAGGTCAAAACCTTTAATCCATCTGCGATTCTGAAGTTTCATGAGAAATCAAGACGGCCACATTATTCTCACACACACACACAAACATAGAAACGTACTTGGGGTGTCTCCTCTGTTGGGCCATGGGAAGGATCTCCATGTCTATCCTCGGCTCAGGAAGTAACAGCTGTGTGAACCGGTCTGAGGAGAGGAGAGGAGAGGAGAGGAGAGGAGAGGAGAGGAGAGGAGAGGAAACGGTGCTTTGTAATTTAATTGCACAGTGCTCTGTCCATTGAGTTAATGTGTTATAAGTAGTTTGAGGTGGGGTATAATTTGTGAAAAAAATCAGCAGATAGAATGTTTCACTGCCTCTCCTCGAGGAGTGAGTGGTCCAAATGATCCAACATAATCTGAATCCTGTTAGATTATTTGGTTATTTATTACTGTTGTCAATGTAATGTTTATAGATGAATTCTGAAATGTAACCAAACTGGTTCAGAGTTGTAAACGTGTAACCAAAGCATTTACAAGAAAACTGTTTTAAATAAATATGCACAATAGTCTACATCTCATGTTTTCCCCTTGATTGATTGATTGATTGGTGATTCAGTCAAACTATGCAGTCGGTTTTACACGCCAGCATTAAAACCCCTGTGTACTTAACGCTATTTGGACAGTTTATCCATTTAACATCAAAATTGACTATGAAATAATCTCAGAACGCAACACCACAAAATGCTGTAAATTTATAAAATACTAAATAAATATTCCTAAGACAACAGTCTTTGACGACAGACTGTTTCTGCTTTCCTGCAGAACAGGGATGGAGGTAACTTTGTTACAGTTACTGAGAGCAGGAGCAGACTTTTGGGATTAAGAGTTCCATCCATCCTCTTCTACTTATCCTGTTCAGGGTCATGGGGGGGCTGGAGCATATCCCAGCTGACATAGGCCAAGAGGAAGGGTATACCCTGCACAGGTCACCAGGTTACCAGCCTGTCACTGGACCAACACAGACAGACAACCATACACACTCACAGCTATAAGCAATTTAGAGTGACCAGTTAACCTAACCCCAGTAAGTATATGTCTTTGGACTGTGGGAGGAAACCCACGCAGACACAGGGAGAACATGCAAACTCCACAGAGAGACACCCAAGGAGGACTCAAACCCAGGCCTCCCAGATGTCATTCCCTGTGAGGCAGCAGTGCTAGCCACCACGCCACCGTGCCCAGGAGGTTTAAGTGTTAAAAAAAAAATTAAGAGTTAATAAAAATTTTAAGACAGCATCATGGACCGCAGGTTCTAACTTGTGAATGTTGGGAGTGATCTTTACACTCAGGAGTGTGGCTTAGCCTCTCTATCAGACCATCACAGCAGCTGCACCATCAGCTGGAAAGCGAACAAACCATGCATGTAATTTCTTCAGAGACGCCCTTCATAACTGGGGGATGAGGCAAACAAGCAACCCCAGTGCTTAGCTGCAATTCAACAAGTTGCAAGAAGAAGTTACACAACTCACCCTTTAAGAGAATTCTGAAATCACCGATCGGACAAGTGACTGGCACACAGCAGGAACATGTCTAGCCTTTTCAAGAATCTCCTGATGCTCCGATCATTTCTCCTTTATTTAGTCAGCTGTGGTTTTTACTCTGAATCAGTGATGCTGAGTGGTTCAACGAAACATGGAAATAGAAAATGATCTGGTGTAACCGGTGTCATCGGTCACTGATCGTGCATGCTGATAGTGAAAATCAGCTTCTGACTTTATTGCTGTTTGCACTGTAGACTGTTCAGACACACAGAGCTAAAAGAGGGTGGGATTCATTTTTATATCCTCACCAAGGATAAAAGAAAATGTAGAAAAGGGCTTGGCAAAACAAATGCTGTGGCAAGAAAAAGAATCAGAGGAAGAAGCTTGTGCTCAAAAGATCAAAATACAAAGAAAAAAAACCTTACATGGGAGCTGTCTCAAAATTAATGTAGGACCAATTTATCTATGATGTGATTAATGAACTTAGGTAATATGTCCAAACACAATGCAACAAAAATGTTCGACGCGCAGATACAGCATCATACCACACAGAGATTTGGGGGCTTTTCAGTGCATGAACACTGATTTCTGTTCACTTCATTACAGCTTGTCATCCAGGATGATTCACTTCCCTTCATGTCTTCTGAAAGAATGTGAGCATGTATGTGCCCATAACAAGTGGAAAGGAGTGCACATGTTCTTACTTTTGTCAGAGGCTCCCAAAAGGCAGAGCGTCCACTAAAAACCCCCCCAAAACATTTCCTTCGAGTTGGCTTCAAACCAGTCCTTCTCCCAGACAGACTGTACACACTGAGTGTCCAAATGACACCAAGTTTGGAAAGTTCAGAAACGAGTTTTAGAACAGTTTTAATCATTCTTGAACTCAAATATAGTCTTGCAAGACAATAAACCTGTGGGAACAATCTTTGGCTCGAGGTTAAGAAAGAATCTTAAAAAAAACACACACACGCACACACACAAATAGAGACACAGAGAGGGGACACACACACACATACACATAAAAACGCAGCTCTTTGGAAATATATCCTCACCAGGGAGAACAAAACAAAACAGCTTCCATCCTGTCAACTTTGACAGGGGATAGAAACTGTGTGTCAGCCTTTTCTGCGTGCGTGTGTGCGTGTGTGTGTGTGTGTGTGTGTGTGTGTGTGTGAGTGTGTGCCCACCAGTCCAGTCTCCCACAACTCGCAGATGGATGCCAAAAGTTTCCTTGTTCTCTGTGGGACACTGTGAGGAGTTAAAGGGCAGACAGTTACACACAATGCCATCACACACATTAACACACGCAGACACGTGCAGCTAACACAAGAGAGCCAAACACACAGCTCAGCACATATACAGTACATGGCTACAGCTCTTTTCACTAAATTTAACAATACACACACACACTCTGCCTTCCTGTTGGCAGACAGCATTACTAGCCTCAGGGGTCTGTCTGCTCTCTGTCAGTGTGATTCTCTACCCTCCTCCTCAAAGCTCTACAACACCCCAGGCACAGGCATGCACACAGTTATTGTGCTCCTCTGTGGGAATCAGTGAGTTTCTGCATGTGGATGTGCGCATGTGTGTGTGTGTGTGTAAATGAGGTCCATCCCTGCATGCCATGCAAGCATACAGGGATTTCTTTATCCTCTCCTATTGTATAATGGAATCTGAACTAAACCTGAACGCATCAATAAACAGCGTGAAACACGACTGGATAACTCACGTGCCAGTCAAGTGCAAGTCAACAACAGAGGGTGTGTTGAAGGAGACAGAACTGTGTGTTCTTTTGCCAGGAGAAACAAAGACCGAGTGCCTGTTAAAGCACATCTGCGTGCATGTGTGTATACGGATGAGCTTGTGTGCTTGCATTGTGTCATGAGTGAGGAATGTGTTAAAGCGAGTTACAGAAGGTCTTACTGTTGTGAGCGTGAAGGGATGGTTCTCAAACGAGGAGACACCTGGACAGTTAAGAAGAATATACTGAGAAGAAGAGGAGGGTGGGACGTCATGTTAGAGAGGGGGGCGCGTGGAGAGAAAGAAAGAAATCATGAGATGAATCACAAGAGCAGAGTTTCCCTTCTCTCCAAAACCAGCACGTATTTGACCAACTCACCTGTCCGGGCCGAGCTTTGAAGCTCTTCTTCAGCATGCGCAACTCGACGACATCGCAAGGGTGCCTGATGACCGTCACTATGGTAACAGGGTCACGGGTCTGGATGTAGCGGTAGAGACGCTCCACACAGTAGAGACACAGAGGACCAGACACCCAAAGCCATGTCTATACGCACACAGAAACAACACTCATGGGACAGAGCTTTGTGTTTGCAGCCTTCCTGGGTTTATTTTTTGCAGTGTCACTCTGTGCGAAGATCTCACAGTAACTCATCACACTGTCATCACACAAAAGGAAAGAAGACACAGCTATGAAAACTTAATAACCAGAATGTCAGTGACTTAGTAGCTGCTGTCATTGGCTGGCTTAGACACAAAAATATTTGCCTGATTCCTGATTTCTTCATTTTCTGCACATTTGTCACATCCACATGTTTCAGATCATCAAACAAATTTTAACATTTGAAAAAGAAAACCCAAATAAATCCATGATGATTTCCTTTATTCTGGGAAAAGGTTGTCCAAAGCTACCTTGTCCTGTGTGAGAAAGTCATTGCCCCCTAAACCTAATAACTGGTTGTTCCACTCCTGGCAGCAAGAACTGCAATCAGGCATTTGCAATAACTGGCAATAAGTTTTTCACATCACTGTGGAGATTTTTTTTTTTTAAAAAGTCACAAATCGAAAATCTGTCTCCCCAATTTGCCGCGAACGGATGGTAGCAGATAGAGTGTCGTTGACAGCAGAGCTGAAAAGTTCAGCCTTTGTCTCATCAGAAAACTCTTTTTGGTAAACGTGAGACGAGTCTATCCGTTCTTCTTGGTCAGCAGTGGTTTTCATCTTGGAACTCTCCCATAAACACCATTTTTGCCCAGTTGACTCATGAACTCTGACCTTAACCGAGGCATGTAGGCCTGCAGTTCTTTAGTTGTTGTTCTGCATTCTTTTATGACCTCCTGGATGAATCATCGCTGCTCCAGGATTTCTCCATTTGTGGATAATGGCTCTCACCGTGCTTCACTGGAGTCCCAAAGCCTTAGAAATGCCTTTGTGACCCTTTCCAGACTGTAGATATCAACGAGTTTGTTTCTCAGCTATTTCTTTAGTTTTGCCTTTTGAGATCTATTAGCCTGTTTCACTTTTTTAAATCACTCTGTCGTGGCACTTTATGCCAACTAATTACAACAGAAGCTTACCTATGCAGCAAACACGGGTAAGCGTCTGTTGTTGTGGTGATGGGATCAGGATCTGAAAATGGTTTGAATCGTGGGGCTTGGTGATTTCAAACTCTGCAATGCCACTCAAGCTACAGCAGCAGAAATGTTCCCTAGGGAATGCATTTAGGTCAGTAAATATTAGAGAAATCTGTGCACATTACTGTCTATCAAAGCTTTCCATTTCTACCGGCCTGTTCCCCATCACAATAACACAAGCAGACTGTGAATCAAATCCAGCTGAGAAGAGAGAGCATGTTCATGAGAATAAATACTAAATCAACTGGTATCACAGTGTGAGGTTTTTCTCTTTCTTTCTGTTGGCAGTTACCTGTAACAGACTAATTGCTCACAGCTTCAGTAAAGCCCCGGGAGCACAACTGTATTTAAGGGGGGATTTACATGCATGGAACCAGCTTGTTGCTTAACAACCAAGTGCAAACACATAATCATACACGCAGGAGGAAACACACAGAGACACAGGCCTTGATGTAGAGAGAGGACGCAGACCCTTCCTAGCAGTACTACACCTCTGCTCAATGGGACCAACTCCCACCAGCACCAAATACTCAGCGCATGTCTGCAGCACTAATCCAAAAGGCACTAACACCCCCCCCCCACCCCCCCCCATAACAACGTAAAAAAACCCCAAACACCTTTCTTCAACACAAAATAAAAACACACA